>BQNB010013750.1:5578-72675 GCA_026074375.1 Tanacetum coccineum
TTTCGTTGTGTTCTTGTGATACGACCCGGTTTGGGATGTATCGGGATAGTAGCACCACTTTTAGCTTGTGCGAGCTCCTTAAGAATATAGAGAGAGGACTAAACAATTTACTTGACAAACTTGATTGATTGATTAACTGATTACATTGTGAAACCTTAAATACTAGTTATGTGATAACTCACAAAACCAAACACTTATCCTAACACAACTCGAATACATATCCTAAAACAATGACTTATCCTAAAACAATTAAAATAAGATAGTTATCCTTGTGCCATCATGATCCTCATGTGTATCATGATACGTACCAGCAGAAACTAACTAGTGTTTGGTCGGAGGGTGTTTTGGACTAACATTTCATCCATTAGCTCATTTATTACTTTTTACTTTTTACTTTTTGCATAAAGATAATTTTATACTTAATTAATTAACTATTATTTTCTTTAAAGTTGGTAGCAAACCAATGCCTTAACCACTCAACCATGCCTTCAAGTTGTTGATCCGAATGGAATACTATTGTGCCGGGTTTGGTTAGTTGCCCGAAGGGCTATGATCTGATCAACTGCGTAAGCCGTAGCGCGCTAGCGCGCCTACTATTCCAAGGACATCGACTGCTCCACTATTGGTGTGAGCTGGAAGGACTCTTGATCTCGAGTCAAGCTGGGGCGTCATCTATCTTTTAAGTTCAGTTATTTCCAAAGACGAATCCTCTTATTCTTCTGCTATAATCCAAACTGCAGCTCCACGAGTCTGCTCAGAACCATTTGATTTTGTGTTCAACATGAACCCTAGACACAAAAAGATTTTATAAAAAAGATTGGGGTAAAATAAAAAAGATTTTATAATAAAAAGGGTAAGATGACATCACAGGCTGCCATGTGTCCCCTCCCCATCCCTTCCTTTTTTTAATAAGGAGGGGTATAGTAGTCAATTTACATTAGGGTTATATATAGTTTTTTTGTTTTATTTATTTTTCACTTTTTGCTCCCATCTTAAATAAATTTTATACCGACTCTCCCAACTCTCTACTTTCTCTCTCGATTCTCCACCGTCTCTTTCGTCGCACCACCGTCTCACCACCTTCTCTCCATCGATCGACAACCACCGTTCACCATCATTTTTCATCACCAATCCCCACCCTATCTACTGCCATTAACCAACGTAGTTTCACTCCATTCAATCGTTAACAACCGATCAAAGAAGATGTCGTTTTACTTATTAATCAACATCAAGTATTCATTATCATTGAAAAAGCATCAACGGGTTATTATCACTAACGAATAGTAAGATCTTAATCTGTTATTTTCTATATTTTTTGTTAGTTTACTTTATGTTGATTCGAATATTTGATTGTAATTAGTTAATATGTTTTTATTGATTGCTTATGTATTTAGTTGATTCAAAACATTCATTCAGTATGTGTTTGATGAAAATAAACTAGATGAAAAACATGTATATGATACCTGCACACCAGGTGTTTGATAAAATGTCTACATAATTTTCTATAACTGTGATGCACTAGTTTTGAACCATGATGCATTAGTTATGTTTATAAGTGTGCTAATATGCTCGGTTGTATGTGCAATGGATTTTGAACCAAGATGCAGTAGCTCTTAAGTTGTCACGGTAAGGATGAATAGGCTCAGCGAGGTGTTTATGTGCCTACATGGTGTTTGTTATGCGTGTTGTATGGTGATGCCTAGAATTCGAGCTGAAATGCAATAGGGTTTTGTTCAGTGTTACTGTTTTACTAAATGTTATATGATGTGTAGGCATCTATACTCAGGATAATGATAAGGCTAACAAATACCCAAATTCATTCAGTGATTCTGTTCTTATGCTATTGTTTTGTTAACATCCGATCCGTTATAGGTAGTACAGTTTTTATTTATAATATTTTTATTATTATAGTTCGTGTGTTTTATGGAGTTTAAAAGTGGTTTTTTGGTTTGTATCGAGCAAGTGAATCGATTCTTGTTGCTCATAGGAGAAGTTGTTTGGTGTTTGTTATACGTTGTTTGGTAGTTTTCCGTTGGTGACAATGAGATTTATTCCAGGTGTGTTTTTTTATGTTTTTCGTTGATGACTATATCGATATGTTAGTGATTATATGTAGAAATTGTTGTTGATCACGATAGTTTCGGTTAATAACGAATTAATGTATAACTAATTTTATTGTGAAATATGTGTTGCTAATAGCTCATTTGATTTGTTTATATACTTTACTAGAGTTTCTGTGTGTTTTTTTAATGCTTAATACAGTAGGTTTTATACTGTAATGCAGTAGGTTTTGTATTGTCATGCGGTATATTTTATACTGTCATGCAATATGTTTTTGTATTGTCATGCTGAATGATTTTTTTTAAATATTTTGCAGGTTGATTTATGTAAATCTGAATTGGAAGTTGAATGTATCTGTAAAGCCAACGAGGCATTTGAGTCTTCTTTGCCGCACATCTGTATATAGGAATATATAGGACAGAAAACAAAAGGAATTTAGATGAAGAACTTAGCTGCAACCAAAAAAAAAAGATTGTTAAAAGAAGTGCTAAAGAGGAGAATACAGACGGATTGCATCAAAGATTGCTAGAATGAGTAATAGAATCTTGGATAATACTTATGGATTGTTAAAACAATGTGTTATTGCGATTTGCATTAATTATTAATGAGTACCTAAATCTTATGTGGTTCAAATTTGTTATGTTTTCATGCTTATTACATTTTATAATTGAATTACATATGAATCCCTGCTAGTACTTGAATTTTCCTTTTAAGTATTTATAAAACTCAATTTTAGAAATCTACTTACTGCATCAAATTTAATATAATCCACTACAAGACTAAGTTATCTATCATTAGCAGAAATCTGCTGCATCATTAATGTAGAAACTACTACATCACAATTATAAAATCTATTCATCAACATGTATTATTTTACTGACTGCGTCCAAATTATAAATATGTGCAACAATCGCAATTGCTATCTACTAATAACAGTGTAAGTCCTATGCATCACAATGTATAAAATCTACTACATCACAATGTTATTTTACTACATCATGATGTACTAACAATAACACCATGATGCAGTAAATATTATGCATTAAATATGAATTGAAAAGATACTAAAGATATAAGTGAAGAACTATAATTTATAGACATACTGCATCATGATGAACACAAAAGATATTGTAACCAAGATAAATCTTACCATTAAAAACTGTATGGGTATTACCTTCTTTCTTTACAACTTGAATATGTATTATTTGTAAACGAAGGAAAAAAAGAAGAAAACATTCATTTTGGCGTGTTAGATTCTCTCAAATCAACTCTTTTTGGACAGCTTTTGTTTCCTCATGTTGGTATTAAAATCAACTCATTTTAGACACTATCAATGCATCAACATATCAGAGTGATGTATAAAAAAACACAATGATGCACTAGAATATCACTTTGATGCAGTAATATATAAAAATAATGATATTTCATAAAACTAAGTTTAACGTTTGCCTATATGATCTGTATGCCTATTTTATTCACTAATCAACTTTATATAAACACAAACACCGTGAATGCACTAAAATGAAACTATGATGCAATTAACAAATAATAGTGGATGCATTAACATCATTACTATGATGCATTAGGTCCTACTGCAACCACTACGTTATCTACTACATCACATTATATAAGTATACTACATAATTATATTTATAAATCTACTACATTACAATATTAATCTACTGCATCACAATGTTAACTATTGCATCCCAATGTATGAATCTACTACATCACAGTATATATATATACTGCATCACAACGTTATTTTACTGCATCATGATGCACTAAACAATAACACTATGATGCAGTAACTATGATGCATTAAATCCAAACATAAAGATACTGGAGATAAAAAGTATGATGTACTACAAGAAGCAACCTACAAAAACATATATAAAAATTATGATGCACTACATAAAAATCACATATGCACCTGAAAAAATAACAGTGATGCAGTGTACAATACAAAAGCAACAAACTTTACACATTTCTTTCTATTTTCAAAATCATTTCTTAATCTGGTCTACTTGAGGAAAATTAACCAGAAAACTCAACATGATCATATCATCGTCTCAACTTCTGTGGGACACATAGTCTGGGTTGTGTCTTTGTTGGATTCCATTGTTTAAGTCAGATAATGAGACATATCCTTCCAAAGCTCACACCACCTGATTCATCTTGGGCCTTCGGCGAGCCGAGTGGCGCATGCATCCTAAAGAAAAAATATGACAATCTCTGAGCTCTTGTAACTAGTATTTATTTCTGTTCTTGAAGCCGCACACATAATATTAGCAAATATGCAAAAATGTTGCAAACATAAGTCAAATATGAACAACAAGTTACAACCTACTGCATTACAGTTCAAATTCAACCACATCACACACATAACAATCCACACACAATCATTTTCGCAAAAAGGGCAAAGCACATTTAGCCTAAATAATCCATATGAACAATAAGTTACAAGCAACTGCATTATAGTTCAGTTTCAACCACATCACACACACAATTAGGCATACATTGTGATGCAGTAGAACAACATTGTGATGCAGTAGTGTTATAAACATTTTGATGCAACTGTATTATAAGACAATAATGCAGTAGAAAACTACAGTGATGCAGTAGAATAACATTCTCATACGCGAAACTCAAAACCTACTGCATCACAGTTCATATTCAAGTGCATTAGAATAAAACTACTGTATCATAAGATGAAATAAAACCGCATCAGCATTCAAAACAACTACATCAAAATGTAATTTTATGTTCTACTGCATTACAATCTTATATTCTACTGCATTACAGTTATATTCTACTTTAATGCAGTAAAAATAACAGTAATGCAGTAGAAATACCAAAATATACCCTATGATGCAATAGAATTTAAAATGACATGCAATAAAATATAACTATAATGCAGTAGAAACAAAACTGTAATGCAGTAAAAAAATTATAAATACATTACAAATATTTTCTACTGCATTATAGTTATATTCTACTGCATTACTGTTTATTTTCAACTATGAACATCAACATACATCCTATTGCATCTCAATTCATTTTCAACTGCATCACACACAATCATTTTCGCAAAAAACGCCAAGCCACATTTTAAACTAAATCATCTATATGAATAATCTTAGAAACCTACTGCATTACAAACATTAATCTACCACATCACAGACAATAGCAGACAAACATAATCAATTTTGAAAAAAATGACAAGCCACATTTTAGACTAAATCATCTCTATGAAGAACCTTAGAAACCTAATGCATTACAGACATTACTCTACCACATCATACACAATAGCAGGCAAACAATTATATTCTACTGCAATGCAATTACAGTTATATTCTATTGTAATGTAGTAGAAATAACAATAATGTAGTAGAAATACCAAAATACCAAAATACCAAAATATACTATGTGATGCAATAGAATTGAAACTGACATGCAATAGAGTATAACTATAATGCAGTAGAAATAAAACTGTAATGCAGTAAAAAAAATTATAAATACATTACAAATATTATATAATGCATTATAGTTATATTCTACTACATTATTGTTTTTTATTTGTTAGGAAAGCACGCACTCATTCATTTTCCTCACAAAGACAAGACCACATTTGCCTAAATCTAGCTATTTAAACAACAACAATAGATCGAATGTTACGCAGTAAATTTAAACTGACATGCATTATGTAAGACTGTAATGCAACATAAAAAAATTACAGAAAACCACATTTAGCCTAAATCTTGCCTATGAACATCAACATACATCTTACGGCATTACTGTACATTTTCTAGAATATCACAAATGGAATCAGGCACACACATTCATTTTCACACAAACGAACAACCCATAAAACACATTAAGCCTAAATCACCCCTATGAACAACATGTATATCCTAACTGGCAATACGGTGTTATTTTCTAGTCACATGTTCACACAAAACCAGTAATCAGGAACACCCATAATCCTGTTTTGCAGACAAAAAAACCACATATAACCTAAATCAATCAAACACTAATCAATAAAAAAATAACCTTCTGCATCTCAGTTTAAATTTTCGCACATCACACACATAATCAACTGCGCAAAATAATTTTTCGCACAAACAACAAACCACATTTAGCCTAGAAATCATCACAATGAAACAACCCCACAAGTACTTCGTACATTACAATCATTTTCTAGTAAATCACACACATAATCAAAAACGCACAATCATTTTTCTCACAAACGGCAAACTACATTTAACATAAATCTACCCCATATGAATAACAAAAATAACCTATAGCATCTCAGTTCATTTTCTAGCACACCACACACATATTCAGCCATAAACAATCATTTCTAGCAAAACTAGCAAACCACATTTAAACTAAATCATGCCTATGAACACCAACAATAACCTACTGCATTACAGTTCAAATTGAAGTGCATCAAGCAAACAACCAAGCATACAAAGACAAGATTTTGAAAAAAAACACCAAGCCGCATTTTAAACACAATCATGTCTGTGAGCAACTTTAAAAATCTACTGCATTGCAGGCATTACTCAACCACATCAAAGACAATAGCAAACAATCAAAATCGATTTTAGAAAAAACGACAAGCCATATTTTAAACTAAATCATCTCCATGAACAACCTTAAAAACCTACTGCATTACAGGCATTACTCTACCACATCACAAACAATAACTACAAACACAATCGATTTCGGAAAAAATGACAAGCCACATTTTAAACTAAATCACCTCTATGAACAACCTTAGAAACCTACTGCATTACAGGCATTATTCTACCACATCAAAGACAATAGCAGACAAACAAAATCGATTTCTAAAAAAAACACAGCCATATTTAAACTATAATCATTTCTATGAAGCAACCTTAAAAAAACCTACAGCATATTACACTGTAATTACTCTACCACATCACATACAATAGCATACAAACAAAATCGATTTTGGAAAAATGAAAAGTCAAAATTTAAACTAAATCACCTCTATGAACAACCTTATAAACCTACTACATTACAGTTTAATTTCAACAACATCACACACACAATTAGGCACACAAAATCATTTTCACAAAAACGGCAAAGCACATTTAGCCTAAATCATCCTTTTGAAGACAGTCAATATTCTAAAACCTATCTGCATTACAGTTCAATATTCACCACATCAGAATCACATTACAGTAATAAGCCACACACAATCATTTTCGCAAAAACTACAGAAGCACATTTAGGCCTAAATCACCAGATACGAACAACGAATTTACAACGACTGCATTATAGTTCATTTAACCACAGTCACCATACCCAACTATGCATAGCATAAGATGTAGTAGAACAACATTGTGATGCAATAGTATCAAAGTATTTTGATGCAACTCTATGATAACACAATTGTGCAGTAAAAAAATACAATGATGCAGTACTCCATCCCAATACTTTAGCACATCTTAGTTATAAAGTTTAGTTGAGACATTTTATCAAACGCCTTGTGTTCAACTTTCCTAAACACGTTTTGTATCTATTTTTCTCTACATTTTGACACATGAACATACACATCCCAATACTTTTTTCAAGATATTTGATAACCTACTCCATCAAAATAAAAATAACAAACTCATATAAATTGTATAAAAAAATACACATTAGTAAAAGAAAATTAACAAAATGACGCACTAAAAAAACTAGGGTTCATAAATCAACTTACGATATCGTTTAAGATGTTCTTGATTCATCTTCATAGTTGTTAATAAACTGATGCAACAACGATTCGTCGTCATTTGAATGTTTAAGAATGTCGTAAAATCGTCAACTAATTTTGATTTAATATGATAAGAAGACATAATGATTCATAATAAAGATAGATATAAATGAAGATTTGTTAATAAATTTTTAGAGAGAGAAAGCGTAAAGTAAAAGAGAGAAAGCTCGTACTTGAGATCTGGTTGCAAGATAAAATGACGATAGATCTAAAATACACTATAGTAAGATTTAAATCCTGAACGTTTACATATATTTATGAAAATGCCACCAAAGACTTTTTGATCTAGATCCAAAATTCTAATCAAATATGATCCAATGGGTGAGATTCCTTCCTACCTTTTTTATTATAACATTCTTTATCTCAATATTAAAAAACAGTTTTTATGCTTGAAATATTTTTTTTTGCTAAATATCTATATAATTATTAATTTTTTTAAAAATAAATAGTAAAATTCGGGTTATTCTGGTCAACCCGTGAACCGAAACGAATTCAAATTCGGTTTTCGGTTTGGTTCGATTGAATTCTAGTTCGGTTCGGTTCGGTTTCGGGTTGGCCCAAAAAAAAATTAACCGAACTAACCTAAAAACCCGATAAGCGAACCGATCAACACCCCTATTGTAAATTACTAAACTGTTGTTATCGTAAATTACTAAATTGTTATGATACTTGTATTACGTTTTAATCAATGCTGCGTATCGGTATTGACTAATAGTGATACTAAGGTGGAAATTGTTAGATATAGTATTCACTTTAGTCAATAGGTTAGGGGGTTTAGTGTAAATTTAGCTCTAATTATAGCTATATTAAGGTTATTGGGTTTGTCTACGGCCCAAGCCCATCCTCCCCCTCATCTCTATAAAAGGAGGTGAGGGGGGAAAGGTTTTATACACACATTATTCTTCCAACATGTTTGTTCGCTCCCTTATCTTTATAAAAAGAGGTGAGGGGGAGGGGTTTGTACTTCATTCTTCTCCTTACTCAATAAACATATAATATTGAGGGTTATATTCTTGTGTATCTTTTTCTTTTCTGTCATACATAATCTGCTAGGGTGTGTTCGTCTTCAAGATCGGATTAATTCCGCACTAGTAACCAGGTTGTAGGGTGATCGAATCCTACACCCATCGTATCGTATTCTAGGTTGGCGTCGACGATTGTTTTTCTTTTAACTGATTTACTCTTTGTCTTCATTAGGTAAAGGAATAATATGGTCGAAAAGTTTGAAGGCTTGACGGTATTGTATGTGTCAAATGTAGGCGTGTTATGCTAATTTAGGCACGTAATGTAAGCGGCAATTTCCAGTTAAGCAATATCTATTTGCAGGCTATAATTATAACGAATTGACACAATGCAAATTTAGTCAGTGTGGTTTTTGGAAGAGTTTAAAACAAAGTAACCACATACATATGAAAGAAACAGCTAAAAGCTAAACGGTGCCACATTTTTTTAAACCTATGAATCTACGACCGTAACACTCTAGGGATTTTGGAAAATAAAATACGGCATGAATTCCAGACTAAAGGAGAAACCTGATACACTTACCAGGGTAACACCAGATGATGGTTGAGTCGATGAATGGCTGTGAAAAAAATGTTCCCTGAAACGTAGTAAAAAATGTTAAAGTAGGCGATCAAGTGTGAATCCCAAGCTTAAGCAGATAAGAGTTTAAATGTGTCAATTCCAAGCTTAAGCAAAATCGCATACCTATATTTAACTCAGGTGGGCAATACCTCTTTTTGTGAAATGGCAACGCAAGTGGCAAAAACAAATTGACTGTAAATTCCACAAAGGGCTTTCGGTAGTCATCCGTTAATAAGGGTATGTATAATAATAACATATGAGGCTCAGGTTTACAAATACACTAGCGGGACGACACGCCTGCTGTGGCTGCAATTGCAATCTTAGTGTGATTGCCTAGCCAACATACGGGTCTTAGTAGACCACGCATAGTAAACAGAAAACTATCGTCATTGCCTAATACACATACCCTTTTTCCACGTATCAATATGACATTTTAATAGAGACGTAATAAATCTGCCTCGCGTTAACCCATGACAGGTGTGCGCCTATGGAGGTTGCTGAGGCGACCAATTCTTTCTCTCTGCCATCCTTCCACTTTCCACAAAGTTGAAAGACACACATACAGCATGGCTGCAACCACAATCCAAGTGTGGCTGCCACGCCAAGATTCGGACATCGGTAAAGAATGCATATGCACAATATATAAGCAACACCAAACCATGAATACGCAAATGATCAATGTTATCTACACTTGAAACATGGCCTATCTCATGAACATTATCTACAATGGCAAGCATAAGGATTTTATCCATGGAATTACCTATCATCTCAATCGAAATATCCAACCTGATATAATACTATCTATAAAATCGTGGTTCTAATTTATATCAGCGTGTGTTCGTGGCATACCAAAAATGGCCAACGAAGATGAAAAAAAAACATATGTAAACCGTGAATTAATAGACACAAATTGAACAACATACCATTGATTTCAACCTTTAATCCGACCTTTGTTTGAGCCGGTGGGTTTTGACTCCACCTTATTTAGCTTAAGATCCACCTGAGCCGTTGTATCTCCGACAACTACGCCGGCAACCATCACAAAATTGTTGATTCCTTTTTTATGTGATGAAGATAGTGATATGATAGAAGATGGTGGTCGACGCTTCATGAATTATTTCACTCGAGATTCAGTGAGGTATCAATGGTGTTTGATGCTTCTGGAAAGGTATCAAAACATAATATAGCTAAAAAACAGACATATATTGGGCCGTGGACGGTAATATGGTGCAGGGAAAGAAGTCCAAGTAAAATCAATGGGGCCTATGGGGTATGACTTAGTTACATTCGCTAATCTTAGGACATCATCGATTTCTTCTAATAGATGTAGTTCCAACTTCTGAATAGATCTTTAACTCCTTGATAAGGGTGATAGCTAACTTGTATAAATACAAATCAACTATGAGAGAAACTAAGAGTATGAATAACACAAGCTATGCGGAATCTAGCTTGTATTACTAAGAAGAACAGTAACAATAATCAAACGTTGAGCCTCAATATATTAATACGGTTACTCTTGAATAGTAACAGGGTTTACAACCTTGAAGCTATGAACTATCTATGTGTAGAGATTGATGTAGAAGATGATGCGTAGGAATAGTTTGTTTTCTAAACCCTACGACATCCTTTTATAGATTAAGGAGTCCAAGTAGGTTACAATTCCTATTAAATACTTTCCTAATTATTCTACATCAATACTATTAATACTTTCTCTAATAAACATATACACATTAAATAAAATACTTTCTATAAGTATTTTAATACTATAAGGAAACTAAATCATTTGAACATCAATCTTGATCTTCAATATCATTGACAATATCTTCTACAATCTTCCATCTTTTGTAGAATCTTCATAATGTAGATTTAGTCCCTCATTCATCTTCATTTAAGCATATGTAATTTTGTAATCATCAAATCTGAGATCCCAACAATCTTCCCCTATTTGATATTACAAAACTATCTCCATGAAACAATCTTGAATTGCTTCCCCTTGACTTATGATCCTCTTGAATATTATAAGCTGCAAAACATGTCTTTGTAATCTTCTTCCCCTTTTTGTAATAATCAAATAAGGGTCTTATGAATATTTGCAACTTTGATCTTCCCCTCAAGTGGTGCATGTAGATGGTAAAACAAATTAACAATAAGCTTCCCCTAAAAAACATGTTAACCATCTCTTGACTTTTTCTTTTTAAGGACCATTTATGACAATTCTTTTCAGCATCTTTATCAAATCTTGACAACAACATGGTAATGTCTTTTCAGCAACATATGAACAACAACATTGACTATATGTACATCAAATCATAAAGTTTCAGTCTATTCTCATCACTTTCAGGTGTGTTAACTCCTGTGAGAGGTGAATCATTGAAAATTTAATGGATTTGATGTCTCTTTACCAGTTAGCCATTAACTCTGGAGTAGCCAATGTTTGGTTGTAAAACCATGGTACATTGATAACCATTTGATTTTTAGCAAATCAACAGCTATCAACGGATTTGATAAGCCTTTACCAAGTAGCCGTTTGCTCTTGGGCTAGCCAATGCTTTAGTTCAACACTATGGTGCATTGATCACCATACAGTTTTGGGTAAACTGTCAACCATCAACGGATTTGAGAAGTCTTTACCAAAGCCGTTTGCTTTGGACTAGTCAGTTCTTATGCATGTTAGGCATGGTGAACTGATAACCATTTGTTGTGTGGTGGTTAGCCAACACCCAATCCCTTCTCAATTCCATTTCCATATTTAGCTCTCTAATCCATATAGTATAGCAGAATTAATAATATGCCTAGCAGATTTAACTGAGAATTAATATCCAAACCAAATCAGCAACACTTTTTCTTGAATTCAACTAGCAGTACAAACTCTTTTCTCGGACGCTACTAGCAGTTTTAAAATCCAAGCACAACAGTACTATCATTTAAAGTTGTTCAAAACATAAACCCATGTAACAAGCAGCATAACCAATACCAAAAGGCTACCAGTATTAATTTTATACTAGCAGACTTAAAATCGGCCCACCAGACTTAATTTTTAGTCTACCAGAATTAACTTTGTAAAGCTACCAGACTTAATTTCGTAACACCAGTATCAACTTAGTATATCAGAATTAACTTAAAAGGCTCCAAATGAGTGATAGCAACTTTAATTTTTCTGCAAAAAGGTTAGTCCACAAACACAGAAAATATAGCAATTCACAATCACATTCTCTTTATGAATTGCCCTGCAATAAGAAAGTTAGTGTCTTTTGAAATCCCAAGCCAAAACATACTTGAATCTTCCATATGCATCAATATAATCATATCTTGTCAAAGTCTTTGATGCACTATCTGATTTGGAAACATGGTCTAATTCTTCATGTTTTGGTTTCCAAACCTAGCCTGCCGAGGCCTTAATAGTATTAACCTCTGCTTTTGTCCTAGCAGAACTAACCCTTGTACCCTTAATAGTATTAACTCTTTTGTTAAAATACCTGTTGTAATTTACTGTTTTCTTATTAAAGGGTCTTTTAACAGATGAATATGCTTTATAATAAGAATATGTTATTGGCATAGCATCATTCATTGTTTTTATAGGCTTAACAGTATTAATTGGTCTAGCAGAATTAAGTGTTACAAGACCAGATTTCGTTAATACTGCTTGTGGAACAATATTATTTTTTGGATTGGGGTGAGAAAATCCACCAAAGTTCTGATGATTCACCCTCCTTGAGTTGTTCCACACTCGTTTAACCTGTTTTTGATCATTAATCTTTTTCTTGTGTTTACATGTATAGTGCATGTGATCAAAACTTCTACAAACATAGCAAGCCTTATTTTTAAACTCAAAATTATCACCTAATTTCTGAGTCATCATATTATTCTAGTTTCTTTTATTACCTCTAGGACTCTTATTGTTTTTCCTAGGGTTTTTTGCTTGCCTAACAGTTTCATTTTTAGGCATTTTATCATTACTACTTTTAGATTTACTTGTTTTAACTTTTGACACACTAGTAATTGTTTCACTTACTTTAGACTCTTTTACACCATCATGCCCAAAACCAGCTTTATCTTTAGCAATCAATTGACTATTATGCATTGTATTAAGACTTTTAGAAGATGTGTCAAAAGATTCTAATCTGGTTTCTAATTCTTCTTTCTCTTTAAGAGCTTTTTCTGTAGTTTTCTTATATTTTTCAATCTGAAGCTTTTTATCATATAGGTGATTTGCCTGAAGTTTTAGTTTTTCTTCATATGATAGTTGCTGCTTTTGGTAAGCAACAACTTGACCCTCTAACTTCTTAACATCTTCTTTATATGCAACAATTTCAACTTCATATACACCTAACTGATTCTTTTGCTTATCACACAAATTTTTAAGTTTATTGTGTGAATCAATACATGTTTTAGAACAACTAGTTACCATATCAGATTTGTTATTAACATGCATATTATTCTTTTGTGCAGCAAGTAATTTTCTATATTCTGCATCTGAAACATAAGTTACCTGGGACATGTCTTCTTCGGCAAAAAAAATCTTGAGTGTAGAAAAGTCGTTCTTCTTATTCAAAGCTTCTCAACCTGCTCTGATACCACTTGTAGTTCCAACTTCTGAATAGATCTTTAACTCCTTGATAAGGGTGATAGCTAACTTGTATAAATACAAATCAACTATGAGAGAAACTAAGAGTATGAATAACACAAGCTATGCGGAATCTAGCTTGTATTACTAAGAAGAACAGTAACAATAATCAAACGTTGAGCCTCAATATATTAATACGGTTACTCTTGAATAGTAACAGGGTTTACAACCTTGAAGCTATGAACTATCTATGTGTAGAGATTGATGTAGAAGATGATGCGTAGGAATGGTTTGTTTTCTAAACCCTACGGCCTCCTTTTATAGATTAAGGAGTCCAAGTAGGTTACAATTCCTATTAAATACTTTCCTAATTATTCTACATCAATACTATTAATACTTTCTCTAATAAACATATACACATTAATATATAAAATACTTTCTATAAGTATTTTAATACTATAAGGAAACTAAATCATTTGAATATCAATCTTGATCTTCAATATCATTGACAATATCTTCTACAATCTTCCATCTTTTGTAGAATCTTCATAATGTAGATTTAGTCCCTCATTAATCTTCATTTAAGCATATGTAGTTTTGTAATCATCAAATCTAAATTCCCAACAATCTTCCCTTATTTGATATTACAAAACTATCTCCATGAAACAATCTTGAATTGCTTCCCCTTGACTTATGATCCTTTTGAATATTATAAGCTGCAAATCATGTCTTTGTAATCTTCTTCTCCTTTTTGTAATAATCAAATAAGGGTCTTATGAATATTTGCAACTTTGATTAAACTTAATAAAAAGTACAAGGCTAAAAAAACAGTACAATAAGCTTAAAAAGACTTAAAATATAACCTGAAAAGAAAACTAGCTATGCCCAAAGGCTTACAAGAGTCCCTATATATAGAAGAATGCTAGGTCTTGAAGTCTTTGAAGACAACATGGTAATGTCTTTTCAGCAACATATGAACAGTAACATTGACTATATGTACATCAAATCATAAAGTTTTAGTCAATTCTCATCACTTTCAGGTGTGTTAACTCCTGTGAGAGGTGAATCATTAAAAATTTAATGGATTTGATGTCTCTTTACCAGTTAGCCATTAACTCTGGGGTAGCCAGTGTTTGTTTGTAAAACCATGGTACATTGATAACCATTTGATTTTTAGCAAATCAACAGCTACCAACAGATTTGATAAGCCTTTACCAAGTAGCCGTTTGCTCTTGGGCTAGCCAATGCTTTAGTTCAACACGATGGTGCATTGATCACCATACTGTTTGGGTCAACAAAATCAACCATCAACGGATTTGAGAAGTCTTTACTAAAGCCGTTCGCTTTGGACTAGTCAGTTCTTATGCATGTTAAGCATGGTGAACTGATAACCATTTGTTGTGTGATGGTTAGCCAACACCCAATCCCTTCTCAATTCCATTTCCATATTTAGCTCTCTAATCCATATAGTATAGCAGAATTAATAATATGCCTAGCAAATTTAACTGAGAATTAATATCCAAACCAAATCAGCAACACTTTTTCTTAAATTCAACTAGCAGTACAAGCTCTTTCTCGGATTCTTACTAGCATTTTTAAAATCCAAGGCACAACAGTACTATCATTTAAAGTTGTATCAAAACATAAACCCATGTAACACGCCAGCATAACCAATACAAATTGGTCTACCATAATTAAATTGTTTATACTAGCAGACTTAAAATCGGCCCACCAGACTTAATTTTTAGTCTACCAGAATTAACTTTGTAAAGCTACCAGACTTAATTTCGTAACACCAGTATCAACTTAGTATATCAGAATTAACTTAAAAGGCTCCAAATGAGTGATAACAACTTTAATTTTTCTGCAAAAAGGTTA
Organism: Tanacetum coccineum; assembly: GCA_026074375.1. Taxonomy (NCBI): domain Eukaryota; kingdom Viridiplantae; phylum Streptophyta; class Magnoliopsida; order Asterales; family Asteraceae; genus Tanacetum; species Tanacetum coccineum. The sequence goes on from BQNB010013750.1 coordinate 21,457, forward strand.
GTCCACAAACACAGAAAATATAGCAATTCATAATCACATTCTCTTTATGAATTGCCCTGCAATAAGAAAGTTAGTGTCTTTTGAAATCCCAAGCCAAAACATACTTGAATCTTCCATATGCATCAATATAATCATATCTTGTCAAAGTCTTTGATGCACTATCTGATTTGGAAACATGGTCTAATTCTTCATGTTTTGGTTTCCAAACTGAGCTTGCCGAGGCCTTAACAGTATTAACCTCTGCTTTTAGCATAGCAGAACTAACCCTTGTACCCTTAACAGTATTAACTCTTTTGTTAAAATACCTGTTGTAATTTACTATTTTCTTATTAAAGGGTCTTTTAACAGATGAATATGCTTTATAATAAGAATATGTTGTTGGAATAGCATCATTCATTGTTTTTCTAGGCTTAACAGTATTAATTGGTCTTGCAGAATTAAGTGTTACATAGACGCAATTTTGTTTAATACAGCTTGTGGAACCAATATTATTTTTTTGGAATTAGTTGAGAAATCTACCAAAGTTCTGATGATTCACCCTTCTTGAGTGTTTCATCTCTCGTTTAAAAAGCATGTATTTGATCATTAATTCTTTTTCTGTGTTTACAATATAGTGCGGGTGATCAAACATTCCACAAACTAGCAAGCGCTATTTATAAAACTCAAACTTATCCCTAATTTTCTGAGTCAATCATATTATTTTTCCAATTTCTTATAATTACCTCTAGACTCTTATTGTTTTTCCAAGGTTTTCTGCTTGCCTAACAGTTTCATTTTAGGCATTTTTATCATTACTAGTTTTGTAGATTTACTTTGTTCAACTTTCACACACTATAATTGTTTCACTTACTTAAGACTCTTTACACCACATGCCCAAAAACCAGCTTTTTCTTAGCAAATCAATTGACTTTATGCATTTATTAAAGACTTTAAGAAATGTGTCAAAGATTCTAATCTGGTTTTTATTCTTCTTTCTCTTTAAGAGCTTATCTGTATTTTCTTAATATTTTTCAATTAAAGCTTTTATCATATAGGTCATTTTGCACTGAAGTTTATAGTTTTTCATCATATATAGTTGCTCGCTTTGGTAAGCAATAACTGACCCTCTAACTACTTAACAATCTCTTTATATGCAACTATTCAACTTCATATACAACCCTAACAGATTCTTTTGCTACACACAAATTTTTATAAGTTTATTGTGTATATCAAACAGTTATGAACAACTATTTTACCAAATCAGATTTGTTATTACATGCCTATTATTCTTTTGTGCAACCAAGTAATTTTCTGTATATTCTGCAATCTAAACATAATTACTCGGGACAATGTCTTCTTTTGTAAAAAAAATCTTGAGTGTAGAAAAGTCGTTCTTCTTATTCAAAGCTTCTCAATCCTCTCTGATATCAATTGTGGAATCCTAAAATACTCCACAGATCGCTATTAGACTCATCTAAAAGGTATAATAAAAATGATTGTAACACCAGCGGAATAAAAAAACACAATCATGTTTTACTAATAAGTGTTTTTCTTTTTTAAACATTAATAAAGAAAAAATACTAACTACTACACACTCTTTCTATGCGTTTTAGAATCTTCATTGAGAGACTATCTATGAAGGGATCATCAATACTGAGACGCCTACCCCTCTTTATATAACTAGAGGTGTTAGGTTTACAAACAAGATAAAGATAATTAGAACTAGAAACTATAAATCATCATTAAATACTATTTGACTAATCTTCAATCAGCATTAATGCTGATCTTTATCTTTTAGCTGAGCATTAAATACTGTTTGACTAATCTTCAATCAGCATTAATGTTATTCCAGCTTTGTCTTGTAGGTCCTCCATCTTTAATATGTTTTTTCATAATCAACTCAAAGTATAATTCCCAAGAATCTTCCCCTAGTTGATAATGACAAAACCAATAAGACAAGCTTCCCCTGAAGCTAATATAGATGAAGAACTTCCCCTAAATCCATGCACTCTTCCTCTTTTTGTCATAATCAAATAGGGGTGCATGTAGATGTTAAATAAACAATAAGCTTCCCCTTAACATGTTTATAATTTAAGGAAACTATTGTGGAAAATCTGATGAAGGATTCTTGGTTGGTTACTCACTCAATAACAAAGCCTATAGGGTTTATAATTTAGTAACCAAAAGAGTAGAAGTAAATCTGTATGTTAATTTTCTTGAAGATAAACCTAATGTTAAAGGAGTAGGGTATAGATGGATGTTTGATATTGACTATCTTACTGATTCTATGAATTATATACCTGTCTCTTTGGAGAATCAAGCTAATCCACATGCAGGTACTTCAAAGGTAACTAACAATGCAAGTACTTCATAAACTCCAAATTCAAATGCTTCTGAGGAAAAAGATGAGGAAGTAAAGCTTATTGTTTTGCCTTCAGCTGTAAAGATTCCTGAAGAAAAAGTTGAATCAAGGACATCTTCCACAAATTCAAAGAAAGAGGAGACCTTGACAGAACCTCAAAAAGAGAAGAAGGATTCCTCAACGATACATTAAAGATTAATCCTAAGATACAATCTTTTAAGAAAGAGTTGAGAAGAAATTGCCCTAAAGCATTTAGGGACAGTACTTGAAAACAACTCTATCAGTACTCCTTCAGTTAATACTGGTAGTCAGACAGATTAATACTGTAGGCTTTGAATCTTGATGATTCACACCTATGCCAAGCTCAAAATCTTTCATAATCTTAGACCATGAATTTTTTATGAGGCATCTTATATGAGAGGTTTAATATCTGTCTTTCTCAATAGTTTACCATATAAGTTGAAGGTCTTCCTACTCCTACACTTATGATCATAATATTTCACACCAAAAAGGGAGAAGTCAAATACTTGGTGATCCAATCAGCTTATGGCAAACTAGAATTATAGTGCAAGAAAAATTGAGCTCATGCCTCTCTTTGCTTTATTCAAAAGCAGCAAAGAACATTCATAAAGATTAAACAACAGCATTGTTGTTTGCCTTTTTGTATCTATCTCAGGATGAACCTAAAAAGATTGCTAAAGCTCTACAATTATGCAGTTGGGTTCAAGCCATGCAAGATGAATTTGTTATAGTTCAAGCTTCAACAAGTAATGTTTTCTTGTAATCTACATCATGGAATAAAGCTAAAAAAAAAAAAGATTGATACAAAGTGGGTCTACATAATTAAAAGAGATAAAGAGGAGTGTTGTGAGGAATAAGGCAAGATTGGTAGCCCAAGGGTACACACAGGAAGAAAGTATTGACTATGATGAGGTTTTTGCTCCTGTGGCAAGAATAGAAGTCATCAGGTTGTTTTTAGCCTTTGCCTCATTTATGGGGTTCATAGTATACCAAATGGATGTAAAAAGTACCTTTCTGTATGACACTATAGATGAAAGGTTTGTGCCTCACAACCTCCTTTTTTGAATCCTCCTGGTCATCCTAGAGAAGGTCTACAAGGTGGTAAAAGCTTTGTATGACCTGCATAAAGCTCTAGAGCTTGGTATACAACATTAACAACAATCCGATAGAAGCAATGTTACAAGAGGGGAACAATGGACAAGACTTTATTTATTTAAAAAGAGACAGAAGGATATCATTGCTAGTTCAAGTGTATGTTAAAATGAATCATTCTTTAGTATCTACCAATCAGTTCTAATGTGTAATGAATTTGAAGAAGCAAATTTCAATTAGTTCCCTGGTAACACCCTCACAATTTTTAGGATTACAAGTCAAATAGAAAACAGGGATCTTCATATCTCAGGACAAGTACGGTTTGTAGTTGTGATACTCAAGAAATTTGATCTTGAAAATGTAAAAGCTGCAATAACACCCACGGAGACCAAGGTGGCTCTGACAAAGGATAAGGAAGCTATTGATGTAGATGTACACTTATACAAATCCATGATAGGTCCCTCATCGTATCTTAAACTGCCTCTAGACCTGATATAATGTATGAAAGTATGGTTTTGAGTCATGATTTTAGTCACTCCAAAGGTTATCATCTCAAAGCTGTGAAAAGAATCTTCAAGTATCTTAAGTGCCAAACAAACTTGGGCTTATGGTAACTAAGCATTCACCTTGACTTTGGAAGCATTCTCTTATAGTGATTATGTGGTCAAGACCTATTCAAGAAAATCCCAACAGGTGGGTTTCAATTTCTTGGACAAAGACATGTGCTCATGGCAAATACAAGAAACAGACCATAGTTGCTACTTCAACAACTGAAGCTTAATATATAACTCTGTAAAATTGTTGTGGACAAGAGAATTTGGGTTCAAAATCAATTGCTAGACTATGGTATTGAATTTTATGAATACCAAAATCCACAATTGATAATTAAAGCACATCTGCATTTGTAAAGGAACCAAATATAACATATCCAAGACAAATGCAACATCGAGATACGTCACCATTTTATAAGATATAGTATGAGAAGAAACTCATTATGTTGAGAAAATTCACACAGACTTAAATGTAGCTGACCTGTTGACTAAACCTTTTGATGGACCACGGTTTAATTACCTGGTAGTTAGCATTGGTATGATAAACCCATAGCTACATCACCATTTTATAAGAGATAGTTATGAGAAGAAGCTCATTAGTGTGGAGAAAATTCACACAGACTTAAATGTAGCTGACCTGTTGACTAAACCTTTTGATGGACCACGGTTTAATTACTTGGTTTTAGCAATTGGTATATAAACCCATACTACAATTTAAGGGAGGCTTAGTTGTATAGTTTTGATTAATATCTTGTAGCTAAATAGTCTAATACTGTTAGTTATTCCATATTAATCTGTATCATGTCATATTAATACTAGGTAGTTAAGCAGTATTAAATTCCGAGTGTAATATTTCATTAATTCTGTCTATACAATACTCTTGCATCATGTTTTTTTCTTTTGTTTCAGTACTAATATTTGCAGCAATACATCGATGTGCAGATGAAAAGGCAGCGGGATAAGGTTTTAGCTTTTTGTAAAAATCTTCAGTAAATACTTAATTTTGGTTGAAAAAGAGTAATTCGGAGTTGATTCTTATTAATTCTGGTTTGACCAAAATTAAGTCTGGTAGTGTAACTTTTTAATACTGGTAGTATTATTAGTTCAGTTGCGGGAAAATGAACCCTTCTCTGCTTTGACAACTGTTTAAATGTTACCGTTCCAGATTTTAACGGCGCAAATTGTCGTGAACAGAGAAAGCTATATACAGATAAAGGTGATTTCTCTTCATATTATCTTTTTTGCTATCCCCTTTTCGCAAGTAATAATCTTCTTTAATTTTTATAACGAAACAGTCAAGTGTCTTGTTACCATCATCTACACCCTCACTCGCATCAATAAAAAATCAAAATTAGAGGTGGGTTGTTATGGATAAATCAAAAGGTAGTTTGTTATGTAGAGTGCCCAAGTACATATCCATCCTTTTTATTGATACGTTTGTCTCATGGCCCAATTAAAATATTGTGACAAACACAATCAAGTGGGGTTTTTGCGCAAGCCTGACGAAAGTGCAGGGTTTGCAGAGATAGTAGATTTTCTCCGAGGTTCCAACCTCAGGTCTGCTTTAACTTCTAATCCAACTATCTATGATTCCCTTGTAAAACAGTTTTGGCAGACTGCTACTGCCAATACTATTACTGATGGGACTCTAGAAATACATGCAACTATTGATACCACAGGGTACACAATCACTGAGGCATCTATTAGAGATAAGCTTCAATTAGCAGATGCTTCTGGGATTGCAATGTTGCCTAATGATGAGATTTTTAAGGGGATGGGGCAAATAGGGTATCCTACTGATGGAACTTTCACCTTTTGGAAAAGCTTTTTCACCCTAATGGAGATATTTAGTCCACCATCTTTTGCACTGTATAAGCTCTAAACGTGGTGTATGGGATCAATTTGGTAGCAATATTGCTACTGCTTTAATTTGTCTATCCACTGGCAGAGTTTATAATTTTTCAAAACTTATTTTTGATGGTATGGTGGCAAATTTGAAAAGCAAGACAAAGGTTTTGATGTATCCTCATTTTCTGCAACTGATTTTGGATATTCCAACGGAAAACAAACACCCTTATCTAGCTGTGACCCTAACCAAAAAGATCTTTGGGAATATGAAAAGGGGTTTTAGAGGGGCACCCAGACCTTTGTTGCCTGCTATGTTGCTTGTTGCTTCTACTAATCCAAATGCAGGTCAAGAACATCATGTTGTGGCTCAATCTCATCCATCATCATCCACACTTCTAGTACCATCTACATCATCACCACCAGTAAAATCTCCACCACCTACATCTACACCTACACCTATCCCTGCATCCATACCTACACCTACACCTATACCTGAAACTAAACCTGAACCAATTGGGCACACCTTTGAGGAGCCATCTCCTGCCCACCAACACTTCTCACCCCCACAAGAACATGCCCAAGGACAGATGACTGTGGATGATTTGCTTTAAGTAGTTCCTCAATTGATATCAAGAATTGATACCCTGGAAACGGATCTCAAACAAACTAAGCTGACAATGGGGAGTGCTATTGTGAAGTTGGTCAAGAAGGTGAAGAAGCTGGAAGGGATTTTGAAAAGGAGAAATGTGGTTTTATCAGACTCTGAAGAGGAAGAACCTGAGGTTCAAGGGAGGAAAAGTCAATTTGATCCTCTAGTTTCTTTGGTACAAGGGCTGGTTACTCCTTCTATGACTACTGTAAATGCTTCAGGGGAGGAACAAGTGGAAGATATAAGCCCTAATACACTTAAAGCAGCCAAAACTCTCTCTAGGGTTGCCTCTCTAAAGCCAAAGTCTACAGATAAGGGAAGGAGATATAAGAGAAAGAAAGAGACTAAGGGAAAGAAGGTTGTCACAAGCTTGGATTTTCAAGAAGAAGTTGATACTAGTGCTAAAGGAGTTAATACTGCTGAAGGAGTTAATACTGGCAGTATTAAAGTTAGTACTGCTAGTGAACAAGTTAGTACTGGCAGTACTAAAAGGTCTATTCCTTCCCCTGATAAAGGCCAAAGAGAAGGAAAAGTTCATATGATCATTGAAGAAGCTCCTAAGAAGTCAAGGGATCAAATTCTACAGGAGGAAGCTAGTTTAACAACCCGAGTTTTTCGACGCGTACGACGGTCGCAAACCCGACGTCGTAAATATCATTTTAGCAGTTTCCGTGAGCTAGAGTCGACATTTAAAATTTTATTTGTCGATAGTTAATATTTTCGTATTTTATTATGAAAATTTTAAAAAGATTTGATTATTTTTATTTTTGACGTTTCGCGACAAACCTTTGACCGCGCGTTCGTACTCATTTAAGTATGTAAAAATATATAAATATATAATCACGCGTTCTCGTATTATTATATATGATTCAGTAAAATATTATTTTATGAACCTCGTCGTCTTTATTCCTTGTATTTGGCCAAACTCGCGTTTTACTTAAAACATGTACAAGATACATTTTAACTAAACATTGACAAAAGGTATTTACAAGTAAATAAATAAATAAAAAAAAATTATAATCCGTAACCCATCTAGACGTCACCCCTCTCCTAAAGCCCAATCAAATTTCACCAAAAATCCCAACCAATACTTTGTCATGAGTATGTTTTTACATGTCCAATTATTTTAAAAACCCATTCATATTACCTCATAACACAGTGAACAAAAAGAAAGAAAATCTACTCTCTCCCTCTCTCTGTTGCATCTGACGAGCCAAAACACCAAGGGAAAACCACCATCAAAAATTTACTACTCCTCCTAATCACTTCTACATACTCCTACAATCAAGTACACTAACCCTACATTAATCCTCATCAACCCAACAAGAGAAATCACCATGCAAAAGATTTATCGAAATCTTTATTTTTCTTGTTTCTTGAAGTTGTGGGGTGAAGATTAAGTTAAGGGATTGAAGACTATTGTTAGGCAAGACTTGGGTTGCTATAAAAATCAAAGTTTTTGGGATATTAAGGGGTGTTTGGATCGGCTGAATTAAGGGACCAAAAGGATCATTCGTGTCGATTATTTTCTTGCTAATTACTAGTATTGGAGCCTCCAAAAAAACCCTCTTGATATATTTTTATGTTTAATGCATATGTTATTATTTTTTTTATAAAATTTGGAACGCACTCGAATATTTAATTGATTATAGGAGTTGGAATAATTGTGGGATATGATAAAAGATGGAAAAGGCTAAGTTTAAATGTATTGGGAAGTGTTTTTTGTGATGAAATAGTGTTTGGCGAGTTTGGTAACGGCATTTTCCTGCAGAAAAATTAAAGCCCACTTTTCCATGTCATAAAAATGATAAAGTTAAAAACTTGTTTAAGATTATGGTAGAGCTTGCCAAGACGATCGTTTTCATGTATGGATCGCCTTCTAACTCTTAAAAACGAAGATTCTATGGCAAATTGAAACTAGAAATGGTCATTGTAAAAATCCAGTTTTTGGGATAATTAGATTGCTGTCAGGAATTTGAAGGGCTTTCGTTATTTCTAGTCTGTTTCGGACCTTACAGTCCGAAACACGAATTTGTTCGGCATGTGCCGTTTTACTTACGGCCCCCGAGGTCGGTTAAGTCTAGTATCAAGTACAAATGGGTCTAAACCGCTAAGGCTAACCTGGGTTATATTTCATTTTCGGGTCCGCCAAAACTAAAAAGGTGTCCCGGAACGACGTTTTATTACGTCCAGGTAACTTTAGAGTCCTAATGTGAAAATATGTTTACGTCGTTTTTTTGAAACGGTCAATATTGGTAAAGTTAATAAAAAGGTAAAAACTTATAAAGGAATGGGTTGGTTGCTAATTTTTGTTAAAAATGGGAAATTTGAGCGATTTAGAGTCCGTTTGAGCTTGTGAAATATTAACGGAAATAATTGGGCGATATATATATATTATTGGGTACATTTCGGTTACATCTAAAAATAGTAAGTCTATAAATGGAAACTTTATATATGTAATTATGAATATAGTCAAAAGTCACAAGGACAATTATTGAATAAGTGCATATATATTATCGGCGTGTCGGGGTTTGTCAGAAACTTAACATTTTATTAATGGGTGAGTCATATCTTACCATAAATGGACTTTCCAAAAATAGAAATTTTTTAAAAATAGAAACTTTCCTAAATTAGAAGCTTGCTAGAAATAGAAACTTTCCTAAAATAGTAACCCGCTAAAAATAGAAACTTCCCGGAACAGCGTCGTGAATTAATACCGAGAGGAATACAATTATTATAAACGTCTTAATTAATAAAACGTAGGGCGTTCATGTGGATTCCATAATATGTAATTATATATGTATGTGTTTAGAAATATATTTATTTACTTGTGCAATTTATGCATTTTACACCCGATCTTTATTTCTTCTGATCACGGACCAGTATCTTATAGGTCCGTAGGTAGAGGCGAAGTCATATATTGTTCGTTCGTCGTTGAATCTATTATCCGAAACTTGACTAAGGTGAGTTCATAGCCCCACCTTTTCTCTTTTAATGGTTTTCTTAAACTATTTTTGGGGTGAGAATACATGCTTGTTTTACACTACTACATAAGCGTTACATGAATGTTTTTACTAAAGCTTTTGCTTATCTACCACATGATTTCTAATACATGTTTGATAAATGCTTGTTTTACCGAATAACTTATCTTTACTACAACTTAATCGTTACATGAATGTTTTTACTAAAGCTTTGAGTTATCAACCACATGATTTCTAATACATTTTTGATACAGCTGTTTTAAAACGAATAAATTATCGGTTACTACTACATAAGCTACATTAATGTTTTTAGTACTAAAGCTTTGCTTATCTACCACATGATTCTAATACATGTTTGATACATGCTTGTTTTATAAACTGGACACAAGAAACTTTATGGTATGCTGAACCCAAATATGAGGTCAATTGCATGAGTAGTTATTGCCAAAGACCCCACATCATGAACTGTTAATTAACCTATACTGGTGACGATAGTACAAATAAATATCAATTAAGTTTGACATCCCTGTCTGGGTGTCTGAATCGAAACCTTCGAGCACTACCCAGTCAAACGTACAATTTGTATTTAGAAGTTAGGTAAAAGGCAATAATACCTATTATGGGGCTACATGAATTACATACCAAGAAATTGTTAAAGTTTTAAGTATTGGGAATGAGCCATTCCAAGGCTTCAGTGTCATGATCTCAATGCAATCAAGATTTTATACATGTATACGTTGCAATTATTCTGTTGAATTATACATTGAATAAATGTCCGCTGCTGATCTTAAACCTTGTGGTCCACTCTTGAATATTACATGATTATTGAAACATTACATGATATTCGATAACAATATTCTAAAATTTTGTAACCTTTACTTTTCTTTCAGAAATATTACTTGAATTATTTAATACTGCTTTTACTTAAACCTATGAATTCACCAACATTATTGTTGATGTTTTTGCATGTATTTTCTCAGGTTATATATTGCTAGCTGAGCATGGGACATTCGACGACGCGTGAATATCAATTTGAACTCAAGACTTATTGGTTTTTCTTCACATTCGATAACTCTTTTTCCTTAAATAACAAAATGAGTCACGATTGAAATCTTGTAACCTTGTTAAATCATAAATTATTGGGACCTGAATTTACTCTGATTTATTTAAATCGAATGTGACATTTTATCAAACGTCTCTTTTGAGGTCGTTTACTGTTATCTGTACTTTATACTAATGAAGTTGGCATCACCAAAAGTGGTATTCCTCTGCGTTGTGATTTTATAGGGGTGTTTACAGCTACCTTGTTTTTAAGCAATCAATGGATTTATACTTTACAGAGAAGAAGAGGAGGCAAACAAAGTACACTGGATTCACTCTAGCATAAAAATTGCAGAAAGAAGAAGAAATGATTGGCAACAAATGAAAAGAAAAGCTCAGTTTAATTTGAAGCTCCCATTACACAGATGAAATTGGATTTAATAGAGCCAAAGTTTGAAGCTAATGCAGATTTGTCAAAAAGTATTTAGGAAATGACTTACAAGAGGAGAAGATTTTTTGCAAAGAAGGATGGTTATCTGGTAACAACAAAGGAAAAAATATTTTGCAGAGAAAGATCAAGAGCAAAAAGAAATAAGCCCATGACCCCAATCGTATCTGAGATACAAATATGAATGAACTATTGAAGAAATCATGGACATGAAAGAATCTCAGTTGAAGAATTAAGTTTTGAAGAAGTTAAGGAAGAATTTGATAAGCTGTGAAACATGTTTAATCTATTGCAACCAAAAAACTTGAAGCCCACAAAGCCAGTTGTGAAAAAGATTTGGTGAAGAACTCCAGACAAATACATCAAAAAGACAGAAAAGTGATTAATTAAGGATGATGAGCCAACCAAGAAAGTCTGGAACGATGAGAAAACATATGGAGCAATGAAGAGGATTGCATACAGACATGATAAGGAGAAAACAAATACTTCATATGTATATTACATAGGTCCGTTTTCTAGGATATAAGTAAATTCAAAATAAGTTTAATTTTTGAGTATGTGGGGTATAATCGTTGGGTATTTGATTGAGTGTAGAATGGGTAAAGTGCATCTCCGGTATGAACCGAATATAAATTTATTGCGAAACGTAAGCGTTTTATGTAACCAACACACATAACTTATTAAAAAGTTTTAAATTATACTCCAATCAACATATACACTTGCTTTATTTAACTTTATTTGTTTTTGTTCCGATTCCATTGAACTGAATTTTAGTTTACAACGCGATTAACCATAAAGATAATGAATTAAAAACTCAAAAATATATAATGGAATTATTAAAGTTTTTTTTGTAAGTAACCTGAAAAAATGGAAAATGTTAACAAGGCAACTTATCAAACACGAAATCATGGAGTAACATGTACACTTGTGCTAATTTTAAAAGCAATGCAATTTATCTCGCCCCCAGAAAATGTAAATCAATGAAATAGGTAAAACATGGGGCTATGAACTCACCTTAGTGAATAAACTAGAGTATATGAATCAAGTGAATGAAACTTCCACTGTAAGACCAAATACAACCTAAGTTAAATAAAGTCGGTAGAGTACGAGGTACTTAAATAAATACTATCTCACAAAGTTATATAGTTTACACCACCTACCACCTAAGAGTGTTTGTTTAATTTATCAAATTAAACAATTTAATTTGTACTTGTAAAACAAATGCCTTGTATTAGATTTGTAAAAATAAATACTTCCTACCAATTGTTAATTTCCAAAAGAAACATTTGATGTATTATGTATATAATTTAATTATATAAATAATTTAATTGTTTGAGAAAATATTATTTGCAAGTTTAGATACTTTTATAAATATTACCTTTAGTAAAATATCATATCTTTCTTGTTTTAATCCCGTTTTTAACGTTTCTTATATGTACGGATTCGTAATTAAAAAGTCTAATAAAATATATATTCATTATATGGTTAATTACTGTTATAAACAGTAACAGTAAGTGAAATTTTATAAAAATACTTTTTATAACTTTAATCGTTGAAATCGTATTTTAATTGTATCTCATTCGTTTTAATTCGGTTTTTAGTGATTCCTAAAGTTCATGATCTTATTAATTAAAACTCAACCTAGGAAATTATTCTTCAAAAGTTTTTACTGTCGTGAACAGTAACTTATTTTATAAATTTACTTTTATAAAAATACTTTTTAACTTAAACGTTTAATAGACGTAACAACTTCAGTTTAAATCCATTTTTTCGAGTTTCTTACATGTTTGGGATTCCTCAATTATATCAGATCTGAACAGAATATTTTTAATAAAAACTTTTATAAAAATAACTTATTGCATTTAATTATTGAAACATAAAAGTGGTCATATCTTTTTTTGTTAAAAACTTGTTTTTTTTAAGTTCTTAATATCCTGAGGATCCTATGAGATAAATACTAATTAAATGAAACATAAAATATAAATGCTTAAACACACATTCCAACAGTAGGTACCAAACGTTTTACATGTTATTTTGTTTTTATAAATCAAGTTTTATACTATCATTCATTAAGAGCTTTTGTACAATTTCTTTTAGAACAAGTTTTCTACCATATACCTTACCTAGTTTAAGTCCCTTAAAAATGTCCATAACATTTTGTCCCAATAAAATCCATGTCCTCTATGATCTTTTATACAGAACTTGTAAATTAACTTTCAATGAAAAAATAATTTACCAACTAAACTCATAAAACAAAATAGTACTATATAAAGTTTGTACTTCCAGTTCAGTATTATTTCATTCATTATACTATAAAATCGAATTATAATGTCTTTGAATATCACACAATTTCATGAAAATAAGCTAGGTTGTACTAACATATATAACAAACATGTAAAGTAAAATCATGAATAAATTGAAAATATGAAACAATCCTTAAATAATAACCTATTATAAACTGTAGAGATTGAGGGAACGACAAGATTATACTTAAGCTTTAAACCCAAGAATCAACACAATTTCAAACCTCATTAGAAACCCTAATAATTTTTGTAATTGATTCTTGCTAAATCACAACCCAAGCTTCAAATCAATTGCGTCACCTTAGATGAACTTGAATGAATGCTTGTAATGCTGGAATAACCTTAGACTAACTGAAAAATAAAATGAACACCTTTAGATTACAATATTTGAGACCGTGGATTTTGCTTATATTTGAGAGATTTGGCTTGCGTTTATCTTCTTATGAATGTAAATGAGAACTAATGTGTATGCCTTTCTATATAAACCTTAAAAAAAACCTAATACAACCTTAATCAAACATGGGGTACAAGTTGGTTTTAAGGATGTTTTAGGTACATGTAAGAGGTAGGTACAATTGATTTGCCAATTTATGGAGAATTGAGTTTGTAATGAACTTATGTGTAAGATTAAACTTGTATGTAAGACTTAGTGATGTTTGCATTTATTTCATGTGTTATAACACTTGTAACCGCCACACTTGTTTTTAATGATGAGTGAAATAGGGTTAATTTTTTGTGTATTGGGTATAAAAGATGGGTATTTGTTTGAGTATAATATGGGTAATTAGGGTGCTTTCTGAGTATGCCTAAATGTATTTTAATGTGAAACGTAAGCTTTTACATAATCAATAAAAATAATATTTCTGAAAAGATTATAAGATTATACTCTTAAAATTATATAACAACATGCTTGACATAAACTTAACTTGTTTGGTGCCCGTTGAACATTTAATTTTTAGTTTAACCGCATTTAACTATAGGAAAATAACTAGAAAAAGCGAACGCTTTAAAACTCTAAAAAAAAAAAATAAAGGTTAATAATATGGACAAAAATGAACTGAAATGAAGAATTTACATTTATGATGTGAGATAAAGTAATTATATGTACTTTAGGTTTCATCTGATTTGTAAGAAATATCAAGATAAGGAGTGTTTATTTTGAGTCGGCATAACACACACAGAATACAATTATGGGGGTTAGTCTAATTTAAGAAAGTGAAAGTGTATTTATATGGATGTATTATGGTTTGGCGAGAACCGTTAGAATGAGATCTAACGTCATGGATGACCCCGCTTGGGTGTCCTATGAAGGAAACAAGATAGACACATAATTGTGCCTTCTTGGCACTTCGTATGAAGGAACCTTTGCATACAAGAACGGCTAGTGTGTCAATAACAGAAATCCGCCCATTACTTATGCATATAAATCATGGTGACTACACTAATAGTACAATAATCTGAAGCGGACAATTTCTTATAATCGTACCAATGTAAAAAGATATTTAATCGCATTAATCTTTTAAACTGACTAATATAAATCAATACTACCTATAATGATTTAAGACTTTTATAAAAAGAAGTCTTAAAAATTTTAGGACAAAAAAACATTACTATAAAAAGAAAGCATTCTTTTCAAGAAAATTAAAAGTTAAAGCTATATTTACAGCTATATTATTAAAATACCCTCTTACTTAAAAGTACAATTAATATATCACATAGTACAAAACAATAATGCATAAGGTCATCTTTTAAAAACAAATTAAAGGTTAAAGCTAAATTTACAAATAGTTAATGCACAATATATTAACTCAAACATATAAATAAGAGTAAAGTACATTTTGTTGTCCTTTTGGTTTGGTGCTTTTTCCACTTTTGTCCAAAATGCAAAAACTAATGGGTTTAGTCCAAAATGATACTTTTGTTTCACTTTAGTCCAAAAACATGTTATTTTTAATCCTTGTTGGTTTGGGTGAGTAATTTACTTTTGTTCCTAATTTTCAACATGTTTGGACTGACAGTGAAACAAAGTATCACATCTGATTAGAAAACAAAACGTTTTTTAATTTTGGAACCAAAAGTGAAAAACGCCAACAACCACAATGACCAAAAAAATGTAATTACTCGAATGAATTAATGATATTATTAAAATACCCTATTATCTAAAAGTACAATTAATATACCACACACTACAAAATCCAATAAAGCATAAGTCATATTTTTTTTTTTTTCCCTCTTCTGAAAAAATATCACTAATAAAATATTACAAATCATGTAAATAAATTGATTTAAAATATTCTCTTACTCAAAAATAAAATTAATATACCACATGGTACAAAAAATTCTATATAAATCATCTTTTTTTAAACACACAATAAATAAAATTTACAAATCATTAATGATATTATTAAAATATCCCTTACTAAAAAAGTACAATTAATATACCGCATGGTACAAAACACTAATGCATAAATCATGTTATCATATTTTTCTCCTCTTTAAAAAACCATTAAATGAAATTTACAATTCATTAATCACATTTTTAAAATACCCCTCACTCAAATGTACACTTAACGAGGCATGCAGACCCGTACGATGCACATGGGCTATATCTAATTGTTGATTGCGCATGAGTTGTACCTAATAGTTCACTGCACAGTGTCTTGTTCATCTTGTCTTTGCA
Source organism: Tanacetum coccineum (assembly GCA_026074375.1). Classification (NCBI taxonomy): domain Eukaryota; kingdom Viridiplantae; phylum Streptophyta; class Magnoliopsida; order Asterales; family Asteraceae; genus Tanacetum; species Tanacetum coccineum. The sequence goes on from BQNB010013750.1 coordinate 37,412, forward strand.
ATTAAGGAACACTAATTAATTATGTAATATAATTATTAATGTTGAATTAATTATTTTATATATCAAAAGTTATAACGAAAGAAACCAACAGGGGTCTGTACTCAAACCTTGCTCTTCATGGGTTCCTTCAAAGAATGCTTAACAGGTTTTAGACTCTGATATGATGTCAAAAAGCTTTTACCATGAACTCAATCTTCACAGCACAACTGGAACACTATAACAAATTCCACTGCTAGTGAGGAAGCCAAAAGCCCAAGAAACATTCATTTTAGCTGCAAAATAGGATGAGATAAAAAATTTAACAACACTAATGGAATGAGTTAGATATATCATGAAAACACAAAACCAAATGAAATTTATCAAACTTATATACCAACAGATGGATAAAATCGTTTCCGTTATAATTCAAGTGATCATAATGACGCACTTGAGATCTTAAATGGGCACAAAGTATAAAATCAAATAACTTCCTTTAATCCTACAAAATAAGTTCACATTGAGCAAAGGGCATGAAAATGAATTGGTAAACACAGTGCTAACTCATATCTTCATTATATTGATCGTCTTGTACTTAGTTTGTGTAAATATGCATTGCCCTTTGTTTTCTAGTCATATAAAAACAAAGGATTAGAATTTATCTTATATTGTAGTTTGTTAGTTGCTCAGAATGGAATATACTTCATGTGTTCTGGTTTAAATATTCGTCCTTGCACTTTCGTAACGTTTAGGACGAAACATGCAATTTAGCCAAATTTTAAGGACGATTTATGCAATTTACTCATTTATATAGGTAGATTTACAAGTACAATTCCAACCTTGAATTTCAAAATACAAAATGTATTCAGATTGCTACAACCTATAACTCGGGCTATCCACTATACAAAAATTTCAAACATACAAAATGTAGTATTCATATTGCTGCAACCTAAGCTATTCAAATTCGTAGCAGTTTCCTAGTCGAGTCTCCTTCGGAAATAGAATGACACCTCTACCTTTTATATTGTTCATGTGTTGGTCTTCACTTGCTAAAAGATTCTGCCATACCCTACATATAACACCATGCATCAGCTTTGTACATGATCATATAACCATCATAAGTTTACCAACAAAGAGTGAGAAGTTCCTCAAACCTTGGTATCATCCTAAAACTTTAGAATTCTCATTTGTGACTTGGTAAATACCATAAAAAGGTAAAGACAGTAGAGTATGAAACGAATGTGTTAAAAAATTAAAGAACATTAAAAGCATCAATTCATAGATTTAATACCATAAGAATTTACCTTGAATATCATCATCGTTCTAGAGGTTAAAAGACTAGATCAATTCTTTTGTTCGTTGCTTGACCCTACCCGACTAGAATTTCTTCAAGTTTCTCGGATGCTTCATCGAGCACGTTTTAGGCACACACCAATTTCATGCACACCAACTAAAAAAGTCCATTTTAGAAACAACCATGTACTAAAAAAAGAATTGGAGACGAGAGTGAGCAAACAAAAATATTATAAAAATTAGCAAAATCCATATATGGAGAACTCGTACAGAATATATCATAATAATAGTATCGTTTCTATAATTCTATAGCAATGAGAAGATTCAAATTGTTTCACTTTCAATGTCGTGAGTCATGACACTTTATTTTGGAGGAACATAGCAGAGTAACACAAAAATTATGAATTATGGTTTGTAGATTATATAGGAAATTAGAAAAGTTGATTCCCGCCACTCAAAGTTTCAAGCTATTGAAATATTGATATCTGCCTCTAATTTCATTGGAGACATGGAGTACCTCATCACACGATCTTTAAATCTGATTTGAAATTCTAGAAAAGACACAAAGTGCGACTTTAAAATTTTTTAATTTAGAGTTCTCCCAAAACTAGAAATAAAAAGTATAAACATATTAAACAAAACTAAAAAAAGTATGCTTTTTATTATCTATTTTCAACATAATATTGTTCGTCGTTGTTTGAAGTTATTAGAATTTCACATATTTATTTTTATTTATTTTTTAGAACGGCTTGTTAGTTGATAGTGGTTCCGGTGCAGCAATTGAGATCTCTCCTAGCCAAACATCCCCTCCCACGCCCCTAAGGAATCTTGGTGGCCAACTGAGAAGCGCCCATAAATTAAATTCACATCTCTATAAAGTTATTGTACGAAAAAACGTATTAATCAAAAAATATGTTTGTCGTAAATTAAGTTACAAGCTACCAACACCGCAACGCTCACTATCCTGCAGTACTAAATAGATTAGAAATAAAATTGTTAAAATAACGTTTCTCAAGTTTATAAGTTAAAAGATATAAACTCATGACCTATATACGTAGTAGAGATACTAACTCATCTTAGATTTCTAAAACCAATATTTCTAGTTAGCTTTGTTAACTCATGATACCTGAAATTTAAATGTTGCTTCCTTTAGAGAAAGGAGTATGGTGGCGGTGATGGCTCGCCACAGCTGACGTGGCTTCGCCACAGCCTTCGCCACCACACCACCACCGCTCGCCACAGCCCAAAACAAACCAATTCGCCATAGTCACGACGTGGAAAAAGACAAATGAAAACATATGTAACCATTGCAAAAAAAAACACAACGGCTAATTTTTTTTTAATTTTCATGGTATAAAACAATAATGCATAAATCATGTTATCATTTTTTCTCCTTTTTAAAACACCATTAAATGAAACTAGACGAATACCCGTGCATGCACGGAAAATCTCTTGTGGCCGATAATTAACGATATGCAATATTGATAATGTTGTGGCTTTGTACTTAAATGCGAGAAATTCTTAACATAAATGAAATTGCAAACACTTGTAAAATGCAAGAAAATCTTAACTTGTATCAAACAAGACATTCAGTTAAATTGAAAGTGAAACATTACATCATTATGAGATAAAATCTAACAGCACACGTTACTCGTCGTGTAAAACTTCTTGGTACACGATATTTTAGGTGTAGACTCCTCCTTGATCAAACTCTTTTTCTGGTTTGGAGATCAAACATAATGTTTTGAAACCAGTTCTACCCATGGTTCAATCGGTTCTGGTCGAAAAACAGGTCAAATTAAACCTTTTTTATATTTTCAAAACTCGTTTTTCGATAGCGACCTCGTATACCCCAGCATAGCGGCGGAAATTCATGACAGCGACCTCGTTTTCGGCAGCGATTCCTGTTGGCAGCTTCTAAGTGTTTATGTTTCTGCGTATTTATCATGCAATTGTGATCCCTATTTATAGAAGATTTACCAAATCATTTATAATGATTTTAATTTTTCCATTGTTTCTTAAAATGAGTCAATCAATTAATTAATGAGGCAATCAGTTTCGTTTGACTGAGTATACATATCAGTTTCGTTTGCTATTATTAATTCGTAGGTTATAATGATTTTAATTTTTCCATTGTTTCTTAAAATGAGTCAATCAATTAATTAATGAGGCAATCAGTTTTGTTTGACTGAGTGTACATATCAGTTTCGTTTGCTATTATTAATTCGTAGGTTATAATGATTTTAATTTTTCTAATGTTTCTTAAAATAAGGATTTTTAACTTTTTTAGATTTTTAGTTTCAACATTCGGGTAAATCTCCTTTATAAGGAGTAAGTATAGAAGTATAGATATTATTAATTCGTAGATTATAATGATTTTAATTTTTCCATTGTTTCTTAAAATGAGTCAATCAATTAATTAATGAGGCAATGAGTTTCGTTTCGTTTGACTGAGTTTGCTATTATTAATTCATAGGTTATAATGATTTTAATTTTTCCAATGTTTCTTAAAATGAGTCCATCAATTAGTTAATGAGGCAATCAGTTTGGTTTGACTGAGTGTACATATCAGTTTCATTTGCTATTATTAATTCGTAGGTTGTAATGATTTTAATTTTTCCAATGTTTCTTAAAATAAGGATTTTCAACTTTTCCAGATTTCAATTTTTCTAGATTTCTAGTTTCAACATTTGGGTAAATCTTCTTTATAAGGAGTATAGATATAGATATAGATTTACAATTCATTAATCACATTTTTAAAATACCCTTACTCAAATGTACACTTAATATACCACATGACACAAAATGATAATGTATAAATCATCTTATCTTTTTTTCTTCTTCTTTAAAACACCACTAAATAAAATTTACAAATCATTAAGCGGGTCATAGTAATCAATCTTTTATATAGTTAGACTTTCAGACATCACCTTTTTCGATCATGCAACGGACCACTATTTACGACCACAACCTAGCAATATAGACACCACACCACTAGATGGCGCTAAAACCGCTACTCTCTATGTTTAAATGTTATATAATAATACACGTCCAAAACAACTAGCAATAGTGGTGACCAGCGTTTTCGTAGCGTCGTTGCACCGTGATGCACGGGTTGTCTGCCATTTTTTATGAAATAGTGTGCGGTAAAGTTATTTCTTAAAGTTATCGACATGCGTAAAATTAGCATCGTGAGAAACATTTAATCGCTTAACAAAAATTTTGATTACAAGTTCTGTTTTGTTCAGTTTGAACCGATTTTAGTTGATTTTGTTTGGTTTTGATTTAGAAAACAAAATATTACGAACCGAGGAGCCTGAAACAAACCAAGAAACCTGAACAGAGACAAAATACTTTACTTATTAATGCTTCGTAAGTTTAAGTAGTTGCGCCCAACGTAAGTATTTCAGATCGAAAACCTATATTTCAAACAATTTTAAAGAAATCAGATAAACCCTAATACCACATTGACCATTAGTTCATTATATACAACGCGCTACAACAAAAAACTTGAGTCGTCTGATCAATTGTAGTTCTGAATGCAAGTTGGCCTAATTCTTTGTTCATTTACCAGAATAATACGCATAGTCCTTTACATGAAACATTCAAGTTTATACATAACAAGATGAATTGAAACATCATATCATATATCTATCTGAACACAAACACACATTGATATATAACTATGATAGTATCTAAATCATATTGATCGATTGATCAATTCATTCTAAGTTTTAACTCCTTTAATAAAAAGGTCTACTTCACCTCATTTGTCTCGGAACAAACCAAAGTTAGGATTTCTCATAAAATGAACTGATTCTGATCAAACACTATTTGGAATGTCAAAAAAGAAATCATTCTTGTAACAGAAACAATCAATACCGTGTTTGTTAAATTTAAGCTTATATGTGGCTTACTAGCTTATTTGTTTTTCGGCTTATATTTCATAAGCCCTAATTTTCCGGCTTATCTTGAAACTTGTGGGCTTATATAAATTTATCATAATACGATAAACTTATATATATATATATATATATATATATATATATATATATATATATATATATATATATATATATATATATATATAAGGCCATAAGTTTCAACATAAGCCATAAATTTGAAGCTTATGAAATATAAGCCGGAATGAAATAAGTTCCTAAGCCCAAATATAAGCTTAAACAAACACCCCCTAAAAGCAACACAGTCGAAACGGATTAAATGTGAGTTTAATGGATGTGCATGTATAGTTGCATACATACAAACGTGTGTGTTAATTGTGTACATATTCAAATATATATGTTTTGTTCTTGTACATGAATTAATCAAACATATGACAATAATACGAGAAATAAAAAACCTTAATATCACTATAATGTTTATCAAAACCTTAAAAAAAACAAGAGAAAACAGGGAAGAGCATCAATTAATATTTTGTTTCATTCTCTCGATACATGGTTATCCCAAAAATCTCTTTTCGCATAGTATGGGGGTTGGGCACCTATTCCATATTCACTAGTTCGTGGTTTATATAATTCGCGTTTTCCTATGGTAGTCTAATAAGGCACATTATCATCACCAAAGTCAAGTTCTCTAACTATGAATATTGACCTAGTAAGTCCTTCTCTTATCGCTATTTTAGCTTTTTTACAATCGATTACGGCATTGGCGGTTGCTAAAAATCCTCTTCCTACTAGTAGAGGGCAAGTAGGTTTCTCTTTCCATATCTACTACGTAAAAATCCTCAAATAGTTTTAATTTTCCTACATGAACCTTAACATTTTTTATGATTCCTATGGGGTATGACTTAGTTACATTCGCTAATCTTAGGACATCATCGGTTTCTTCTAATAGATGTAGTTCCAACTTCTGAATAGATCTTTAACTCCTTGATAAGGGTGATAGCTAACTTGTATAAATACAAATCAACTATGAGAGAAACTAAGAGTATGAATAACACAAGCTATGCGGAATCTAGCTTGTATTACTAAGAAGAACAGTAACAATAATCAAACGTTGAGCCTCAATATATTAATATGGTTACTCTTGAATAGTAACAGGGTTTACAACCTTGAAGCTATGAACTATCTATGTGTAGAGATTGATGTAGAAGATGATGCGTAGGAATGGTTTGTTTTCTAAACCCTACGACATCCTTTTATAGATTAAGGAGTCCAAGTAGGTTACAATTCCTATTAAATACTTTCCTAATTATTCTACATCAATACTATTAATACTTTCTCTAATAAACATATACACATTAAATAAAATACTTTCTATAAGTATTTTAATACTATAAGGAAACTAAATCATTTGAACATCAATCTTGATCTTCAATATCATTGACAATATCTTCTACAATCTTCCATCTTTTGTAGAATCTTCATAATGTAGATTTAGTCCCTCATTAATCTTCATTTAAGCATATGTAGTTTTGTAATCATCAAATCTGAATTCCCAACAATCTTCCCCTATTTGATATTACAAAACTATCTCCATGGAACAATCTTGAATTGCTTCCCCTTGACTTATGATCCTCTTGAATATTATAAGCTGCAAATCATGTCTTTGTAATCTTCTTCCCCTTTTTGTAATAATCAAATAAGGGTCTTATGAATATTTGCAACTTTGATCTTCCCCTCATGTGGTGCATGTAGATGGTAAAACAAATTAACAATAAGCTTCCCCTAAAAAATATGTTAACCATCTCTTAACTTTTTCTTTTTAAGGACCATTTATGACAATTCTTTTCAGCATCTTTATCAAATCTTGACAACATGGTAATGTATTTTTAGAAACATATGAACAACAACATTGACTATATGTACATCAAATCATAAAGTTTTAGTCTATTCTCATCACTTTCAGGTGTGTTAACTCATGTGAGAGGTGAATCATTGAAAATTTAATGGATTTGATGTCTTTTTACCAGTTAGCCATTAACTTTGGAGTATCCAATGTTTGGTTGTAAAACCATGGTACATTGATAACCATTTGATTTTTAGCAAATCAACAGCTATCAACGGATTTGATAAGCCTTTACCAAGTAGCCGTTTGCTCTTGGGCTAGCCAATGCTTTAGTTCAACACTATGGTGCATTGATCACCATACAGTTTTGGGTAAACTGTCAACCATCAACAGATTTAAGAAGTCTTTACCAAAGCCGTTTGCTTTGGACTAGTCAGTTCTTATGCATGTTAGGCATGGTGAACTGATAACCATTTATTGTGTGGTAGTTAGCCAACACCCAATCCCTTCTCAATTCCATTTCCATATTTAGCTCTCTAATCCATATAGTATAGCAGAATTAATAATATGCCTAACAGATTTAACTGAGAATTAATATCCAAACCAAATCAGCAACACTTTTTCTTGAATTCAACTAGCAGTACAAACTCTTTTCTCGGACGCTACTAGCAGTTTTAAAATCCAAGCACAACAGTACTATCATTTAAAGATGTTCAAAACATAAACCTATGTAACAAGTAGCATAACCAATACCAAAAGGCTACCAGTATTAATTTTATACTAGCAGACTTAAAATCGGCCCACCAGACTTAATTTTTAGTCTACCAGAATTAACTTTGTAAAGCTACCAGACTTAATTTCGTAACACCAGTATCAACTTAGTATATCAGAATTAACTTAAAAGGCTCCAAATGAGTGATAGCAACTTTAATTTTTCTGCAAAAAGGTTAGTCCACAAACACAGAAAATATAGCAATTCATAATCACATTCTCTTTATGAATTGCCCTGCAATAAGAAAGTTAGTGTCTTTTGAAATCCCAAGCCAAAACATACTTGAATCTTCCATATGCATCAATATAATCATATCTTGTCAAAGTCTTTGATGCACTATCTGATTTGGAAACATGGTCTAATTCTTCATGTTTTGGTTTCCAAACTGAGCTTGCCGAGGCCTTAACAGTATTAACCTCTGCTTTTAGCATAGCAGAACTAACCCTTGTACCCTTAACAGTATTAACTCTTTTGTTAAAATACCTGTTGTAATTTACTATTTTCTTATTAAAGGGTCTTTTAACAGATGAATATGCTTTATAATAAGAATATGTTGTTGGAATAGCATCATTCATTGTTTTTCTAGGCTTAACAGTATTAATTGGTCTTGCAGAATTAAGTGTTACAAGACCAGATTTTGTTAATACTGCTTGTGGAACAATATTATTTTTTGGATTAGGGTGAGAAAATCTACCAAAGTTCTGATGATTCACCCTCCTTGAGTTGTTCCACTCTCGTTTAACCTGTTTTTGATCATTAATCTTTTTCTTGTGTTTACAGGTATAGTGCAGGTGATCAAAACTTCCACAAACATAGCAAGCCTTATTTTTAAACTCAAAATTATCACCTAATTTCTGAGTCATCATATTATTCCAGTTTCTTTTATTACCTCTAGGACTCTTATTGTTTTTCCTAGGGTTTTCTGCTTGCCTAACAGTTTCATTTTTAGGCATTTTATCATTACTAGTTTTAGATTTACTTGTTTCAACTTTTGACACACTAGTAATTGTTTCACTTACTTTAGACTCTTTTACACCATCATGCCCAAAACCAGCTTTATCTTTAGCAATCAATTGACTATTATGCATTGTATTAAGACTTTTAGAAGATGTGTCAAAAGATTCTAATCTGGTTTTTAATTCTTCTTTCTCTTTAAGAGCTTTTTCTGTAGTTTTCTTATATTTTTCAATCTGAAGCTTTTTATCATATAGGTCATTTGCCTGAAGTTTTAGTTTTTCTTCATATGATAGTTGCTGCTTTTGGTAAGCAACAACTTGACCCTCTAACTTCTTAACATCTTCTTTATATGCAACAATTTCAACTTCATATACACCTAACTGATCCTTTTGCTTATCACACAAATTTTTAAGTTTATTGTGTGAATCAATACATGTTTTAGAACAACTAGTTACCATATCAGATTTGTTATTAACATGCATATTATTCTTTTGTGCAGCAAGTAATTTTCTATATTCTGCATCTGAAACATAAGTTACCTGGGACATGTCTTCTTCGGCAAAAAAAATCTTGAGTGTAGAAAAGTCGTTCTTCTTATTCAAAGCTTCTCAACCTGCTCTGATACCACTTGTAGTTCCAACTTCTGAATAGATCTTTAACTCCTTGATAAGGGTGATAGCTAACTTGTATAAATACAAATCAACTATGAGAGAAACTAAGAGTATGAATAACACAAGCTATGCGGAATCTAGCTTGTATTACTAAGAAGAACAGTAACAATAATCAAACGTTGAGCCTCAATATATTAATACGGTTACTCTTGAATAGTAACAGGGTTTACAACCTTGAAGCTATGAACTATCTATGTGTAGAGATTGATGTAGAAGATGATGCGTAGGAATGGTTTGTTTTCTAAACCCTACGACCTCCTTTTATAGATTAAGGAGTCCAAGTAGGTTACAATTCCTATTAAATACTTTCCTAATTATTCTACATCAATACTATTAATACTTTCTCTAATAAACATATACACATTAATATATAAATTACTTTCTATAAGTACTATAAGGAAACTAAATCATTTAAATATCAATCTTGATCTTCAATATCATTGACAATATCTTCTACAATCTTCCATCTTTTGTAGAATCTTCATAATGTAGATTTAGTCCCTCATTAATCTTTATTTAAGCATATGTAGTTTTGTAATCATCAAATCTAAATTCCCAACAATCTTCCCCTATTTGATATTACAAAACTATCTCCATGAAAAAATCTTGAATTGCTTCCCCTTGACTTATGATCCTCTAGAATATTATAAGCTACAAATCATGTCTTTGTAATCTTCTTCCCCTTTTTGTAATAATCAAATAGGGGTCTTGTGAATATTTGCAACTTTGATCTTCCCCTCAAGTAGTGCATGTAGATGGTAAAACAAATTAACAATAAGCTTCCCCTAAAAAATATGCTAACCATCTAATGACTTTTTCTTCTTAAGGACCATTTATGACAATTCTTTTCAGCATCTTTATCAAATCTTGACAACAACATGGTAATGTCTTTTCAGCAACATATGAACAGCAACATTGACTATATGTACATCAAATCATAAAGTTTTAGTCTATTCTCATCACTTCCAGGTGTGTTAACTCCTGTGAGAGGTGAATCATTGAAAATTTTAATGGATTTGATGTCTTTTTACCAGTTAGCCATTAACTCTGGAGTAGCCAATGTTTTAGTTGTAAAAACCATGGTACATTGATAACCATTTGATTTTTAGCAAATCAACAGCTATTAACGAATTTGATAAGCCTTTACCAAGTAACCGTTTGCTCTTGGGCTAGCCAATGCTTTAGTAGAAAACTATGGTGCATTGATTACCATACAGTTTTTGGTAAACTGTCAACCATCAACGGATTTGAGAAGTCTTTACCAAAGCCATTTGCTTTGGACTAGCCAGTTCTTATGCTTGTTAGGCATGGTGAACTGATAACCATTTATTGTATGGTGGTTAGCCAACACCCAAAACCTTCTCAATTCCATTTCCATATTTAGCTCTCTAATCCATAGAGTATAGCAGAATTAATAATATGCCTATCAGATTTAATTGAGAATTAATATCCAAACCAAATCAGCAACACTTTTTCTTGAATTCAACTAGCAGTACAAACTCTTTTCTCGGACGCTACTAGCAGTTTTAAAATCCAAGCACAACAGTACTATCATTTAAAGTTGTTCAAAACATAAACCTATGTAACAAGCAGCAATACCAATACCAAAAGGCTACCAGTATTAATTTTATACTAGTAGACTTAAAATCGGCCCACCAGACTTAATTTTTAGTCTACCAGAATTAATTTTATAAAGCTACCAGACTTAACTTCGTAACACCAGTATCAACTTAGTATATCAGAATTAACTTAAAAAGGCTCCAAATGAGTGATAGCAACTTCAATTTTTCTATAAAAAGGTTAGTCTACAAACACAGAAAACATAAACCATAGCAATTCACAATTACATTTCTTTATGAATTGCCCTGCAATAAGAAAGTTAGTGTCTTTTGAAATCCCAAGCCAAAACAGACTTGAATCTTCCATATGCATCAACATAATCATATCTTGTCAAAGTCTTTGATTCACTATCTAATTTGGAAACATGATCTAATTCTTTATGTTTTGGTTTCCAAACCCAGCTTGCCGAGGCCATAACAGTATTAACATCTGCTTTTGGCCTAGCAGAACTAACCCTTATACCCTTAACAGTATTAACTCTTTTGTTAAAATACTTGTTGTAATTTACTGTTTTCTTATTAAAGGGTCTTTTAACAGATGAATATGATTTATAATAAGAATATGTTGTTGGCATAACATCATTCATTATTTTTCTAGGGTTAACAGTATTAATTGGTCTAGCAGAATTAAGTGTTACAAGACCAGATTTCGTTAATACTGCTTGTGGAACAATATTATTTTTTGGATTGGGGTGAGAAAATCTACCAAAGTTCTGATGATTCACCCTCCTTGAGTTGTTCCACACTCGTTTAACCTGTTTTTGATCATTAACCTTTTTCTTGTGTTTACAGGTATAGTGCAGGTGATCAAAACTTCCACAAACATAGCAAGCCTTATTTTTAAACCCAAAATTATCACCTAATTTCTAAGTCATCATATTATTCCAGTTTCTTTTATTATCTCTAGGACTCTTATTTTTTTCCTAGGGTTTTTTGCTTGCCTAACAGTTTCATTTTTAGGCATTTTATCATTACTAGTTTTAGATTTACTTGTTTCAACTTTAGACACACTAGTAATTGTTTCACTTACTTTAGACTCTTTTACACCATCATGCCCAAAACCAGCTTTATCTTTAGCAATTGATTGACTATTATGCATTGTATTAAGACTTTTAGAAGATGTGTCAAAAGATTCTAATCTGGTTTTTAATTCTTCTTTCTCTTTAAGAGCTTTTTCTGCAGTTCTCTTATATTTTTCAATCTGAAGCTTTTTATCATATAGGTCATTTGCCTGAAGTTTTAGTTTTTCTTCATATGATAGTTGCTGCTTTTGGTAAGCAACAACTTGACCCTCTAACTTCTTAACATCTTCTTTATATGCAACAATTTCAACTTCATATACACCTAACTGATTCTTTTGCTTATCACACAAATTTTTAAGTTTATTGTGTGAATCAATACACGTTTTAGAACAACTAGTTACCATATCAGTTTTGTTATTAACATGCATATTATTCTTTTGTGCAACAAGTAATTTTCTATATTCTGCATCTGAAACATAAGTTACCTGGGACATGTCTTCTTCGGCAAAAGAAATATTGAGTGTAGAAAAGTCATTATTCTTATTTAAAGCTTCTCAACCTTGCTCTGATACCACTTGTAGATCCCACTTTTGAATCTTGTAGGTTCCACTTCTGAATAGATCTTTAACTCTTTGATAAGGGTGATAGATAATTTGTATAAATACAAATCAACTATGAGAGAACTAAGAGTATGAATAACACAAGCTATGCGGAATCTAACTTGTATTACTAAGAAGAACAATAACAATAATCAAACGTTGAGCCTCAATATATTAATACGGTTACTCTTGAATAGTAACAGGGTTTACAACCTTGAAGCTATGAACTATCTATGTGTAGAGATTGATGTAGAAGATGATGCGTATGAATCATTTTTTTAAACCCTGCGGCCTCCTTTTATAGGTTAAGGAGTCCAAGTAGGTTACAATTCCTATTTAATACTTTCCTAATTATTCTACATCAATATTATTAATACTTTCTCTAATAAACATATACACATTAATATATAAAATACTTTCTATAAGTACTATAAGGAAAATAAATCATTTGAATATCAATCTTGATCTTCAATATCATTGATAATATCTTCTACAATCTTCCATCTTTTGTAGAATCTTCATAATGTAGATTTAGTCCCTCATTAATCATTATTTAATCATATGTAGTTTTGTAATCATCAAATCTAAATTCCCAACAAACCACAAGATCAAACCCTAATTAGGAAAACCCTAATTAGATTTCTTGTATGATTCTTGTTAGATTACAAACCTAAGCTTCCAATACACTTGAATGACCTTAGATATGCTTGATAACAATGCTTAAACACTTAGAATACTTTAGGATGAAATTTAATATGAAACCCTAGCTTAGGATTTTTGAGCTGTAGGCTTTTGTATGTAATAGAGAGAGTTTTTGTGAAAATTAGCTAGTGAATTATAAGTGTATGAGTTAAGTGATCATGGGATCTTCCTTATATAGTAACTAGCACATGTATTATCCTTAAACTAACCATGGTTTATTAGATGGGTTAAGGTACATGTTGTAAGAAAATATAAGGTGCTCTCCTCCTTTCTATGCATAATGGACGAATGAGAGTGGAGGAAAGGTACTATGATTAGACAATTTCTAGTAATGTGTGTTATGTGTAAGGTACTTTAGTCCTTGGTTGGGTTAGTTTAAGGAAAAGTGGTGTTTAAGTTTGGTTTGAGTTCTCATCCATTTGTATCCAGCCCCATATGTTTAATAAGTAAGAAATTAGTTAATTTTTATGTATTGGGTATAATGGTGGGTATTTGTTTGAGTATCGATGGGTATTGGTGCTTTCGGGTATGCCTAAATGTATTTTATTGCGAAACGTAAACGTTTTACGTAACCAATAAAATTAAAATGTGAAAAGTTAATAATTATTCTCATAATAATTATATAACACTTGCTTGACGTAAACTTTTATTTGTTTGGTGTCCGTTTACGATGAATATTGATTTTTAGTTTACGCGATTTAACTATAAGATAATAATTAAAAGCGAACGCGTAAATCTCTAAAAGTAAATAATGGAATAAATGAAGTTGTAATAACCTAAAAATGTGAAATGTTACACCAAATTTTAAATTATCATAAACATGGCTAATACCTAAAGTAATTAGCCAATAACCATTGTAACGAATACAAATGTCATAGACGAACGATTAAGGTAACCTAACCAAGTTAATGAATGATACCAAAAACCAAACGCATATTTAGAGTATAAGAATTTACAAGGGTTTTCCTATGGATTGAAGGGCGTTGTGAGACCTTCGTAGCTTCTCTTTTCTCCTAAAAGTCGAACCTGGTGGTTAATGCCTACTTCTTAGTCTTCGGTATATAATTTCCCCCTAAATTCGTATTTAGGTCTTGGTATTTATAGCCTCTAGAATTTAGTTGATACGCCGTATTAGATGTTGTCAATACGGCGTATTAGGGTTTTCTTAGACTGGGGACCACAATAAATATCTTCCAGAATCTTTCATAACCTCCAGTGAATGCGGCGTACGGAGTCTTCTGGATACGGCGTATTGGTCTTTATGTCTTCGTGGTTTTTTGTGAAGTTTAGGCACAAATATGTCATATCTTCCTTGATCGATACGGCGTATTGGTTGTCAGAACAACATATTCTTGATTTCTTTATTTAAGCTCCAAAATGCACGTCTTTTAGTTAAACCTCACCAATTGCTCGATGTTTACTGTAAATAATAAATATCACCAATTATGTATCAATTCATGCATAAAATGATATAGAACGAGTAATTTTACTGGGATAAATAATGCTATAAAATAGACGTTATTTGATGTCATCAAATATCCTCCCACTTGAATCCTACTTGTCTTCAAGTGGACTTTAGAAAACTTATGAAAATGTATTCCAAACGAAGGTTTAAGATTTTTTTCCTTAAGCAATTTTTCGTTTAATTACTAGTACATAACCAAACACCTCACGAATAGGGAAAATCAAAACACTCAAATCACTCAGCTAATCTATGTGGTAACATTTAACTAATTCACTCAATTGCTCGGTCGTGATGAGTATTCTATCATAAGGTTGGCAAGGATACACATCTCCACCACTAAAGCTAAGGAGTGACAAGTCTAAAAGGGTACATTGGGTTAAGGTTTAAGGGTTGATCATTCCTTCCAATCTCTATCGATACTAATATTCCAGAAAATGTGACAAAACCACACATACACATCCATAACGATGGAATAGACATATGTGATTGCTCGATCCTTAACTCAAATAAGCTAAAGATTGGGGTTAGTAGCTGGACAATTGTAGTAATCAAACAAAGACCGACTAAATTTCTTTTATTCACTGCCTGTAACGATGGAATAGGCATACATGATTGCTTAGATGCCCATTCGAGTAAAACCAAAGGTTAGGATAAAGAACAATATAGTGTATGGATCGTCTAATCTTTCACCAAAAGTAATAAACCAACAAGGCGGACAAAATCACACATACACATCCATAACGATGAAATAGATACATGTAATTGCTTGCATCCTCATTCGAGTAAGACCCAAGGTTACAGATTAGGTAAGGGAGAATAATTGGTGTTAAATAAAAAGAACAAAATAGATTAAGTCAAAACAAATAACCCTTGAAAAAGCCACAAAATCATAGACATAAATGGCTTGATCATTTGATCACAAAAACCACCCTTAGTATGGCTTCCCTTAAACGGAATCAACTTCCATCATCTATAATATACATACTTTACAACATTAGTGGCGATATCTATCACTTGATACATGAAAATACGGTAGTTGTTTTTAAATTCGACCAAACTAGAGAAATATATACATTTAAACTTTACATCGTTGGTTTATAACACGTACAAACGAATAATCGATCCTTCAAATAATAATATCAGTTAAGCTTAGACGAACTGATTATCTCACAAACCTCACTTTTTTCTTCTCTCTCAATCTTTTTTGTATTTTTTTTGTTTTTTTGATTTTTTATATACATAAACCAAAACTGAAAAACGAACTACGGTGTAAAATGTCACCACTTCATTGATACAATAAATCTGGATAATTAATATCCGAACATACCGGTGAAAGCAGTAAACAACTAAAATAATAATAAAAAAACTACTACTTTTACATTTTCCCATTGCATTGTGCAATTTCCCTATCTACCCATGGATATAAAATAAACACACATGCCCAATTGCATTGTGCAATTTCCTGACCATATCTGAGATAGAAAAATATTGCACATGTACATAGGAAGACAAAAAAAAAAAAAAAAAAAAAAACCCACCCCCATACAAATACTTTACACAAAAGCAACTAGCAACTGATTAAGGACTTAATCTAATAGGATAGGCTAAGGTGTAAAGATGTAACGAAACAAAAATTTGGTGTAAGAAAAGAATGGAATGGCTCAGCGGGTTTTTCTAGGGGTATCTTACTCTAAAATGAGAGTAAACAAAGGGTTTATACAGGGGTTGACTAACCAGTGTAGTTAGTTAATATCACAACATGTAAAGGCTTTTTGGTGCAATCCTAGAAATTTACCAGTTTAGAAATGTCACTCCATCTATTAAAAATAGTGCTTATTATTGTGGTCTCGAGTAGATATACCAAGCCAAGTTCTAAAGTTTAGAACATCACCAGCACATTCATATTTTTATGGAATTTGGGTAAACATTGGGAAACGGATATGGCTAAATCCTCATAATATCTATCAAGGGTTATGTGTGCGAGTTATGTAACTAATAATTTCATAAAAATATGCTAATTTTTTTTTAATTTTGATATAAATTAGGCATATTGATGTAAAAATATGGACAAGTAAGCGTTCTAATTCTCCTCCCCCTACTTAAAATATACAACGACCTCATTGTATAAATGTAACATTAAAAACTAGAAATTAAAAGAATTAGAACGAGAACCTCACCTCTGGTTTACTCGGTATGATCATCCATGTTGCGTATATGAGCAAGATTGTGTGTTGTAAATGTGTCTGAATACCAGCATGACTACAACACACATAGAATTCCAAAAAATAAGCATTCCACCAAATTCATCTTTTCGTTCAGAAGGTCTTGTTTTAAAAACATAAGATAACAATTGCAAATTTTATATCCGTGTATTTGGTGGTTAGAAATTGAAAAATAAAAACCTAAAACTGTACAGGAAGTTGATATGTCGTATCCGTAACCCAGGATACGCCGTATTAAGACCTGTGAAAAAAGTATCTGAATACAGGTTAGTCGCCTAATACGCGTTGTTATTTAATTAATACTCCGCCTTTAGACGTGAACTAACAATAAAGTTTAAAGTGTAGGAAAATTAAAGACTGGAGAACGTCTAGATAGTCAATATGCCAGTAATCCATGAGGTTGGATATTGCCAATATGGCAGTCTGGGAAGACAGACTCGATAAAAAAGGTAAAATACATTATGGGTTGTCTCCCGACAAGCACTTTTGTTTACAGTGAAGTCTTTAAGTTAGACTTGTCTTCACCTTCTTACTCCATCTCATGAGTGCTCGCGTGTCCATGTGTGATACATTCTTCCATCTTCACAATCCCTTAAGATTGGGTCCCAAGTTCAAGTCACTTGCTAAAAAACCTTATGCTTTTGTTAGGGTGTGATATTACCATTCAGTCATCTTATGCACTTATATATCTTCAGCAATGGTCACATCTTGTTACACTGTGCATTAGTGAGGTGTTTAAACCTCAGATGTGAACACGTCATTTGGTAAGTCACACTATCGTTACCATTGTAAATGATAATCATTCTATCAAACTGCCTTGCTTTTACACAAATTTCTCTACAAAATGGTTTTCCCACAATAACTTCTCCCATGTCTTGATCTCGGTAAGCATCCATATTTTCTACAACTACAAAATTAGTCACAATAGAAAAGTTTCTGACAAAAATAGGTATATTAATAAAAGCTCCAACAATATTTTTCCCTTTATATTCAATTTTATCTTTCATTATTGAATTATAGAACCTTTTAGACATAACGTGATTGATAAAATTGGGAAAAAGTTAGCATTGACATGTTCGAAACCTATCATGCATGAAAACTGCAAATTATAAGCACAATCGATATGGATCTTTCTATCAGAGTCACAAAAACTAGGGTATTCATCAATTCCCTTAATCTCTTCATTATCATTCCTAGTTTCGACTAGATCCTCTATGTGTTCATTAATCACTTCACATTCTTCAATCGTTGGACCTAAGTCTTCTACTTGTTTCGCCTAAGCTCTAATGGCTCATTCAGATCATTAAGTTCGATATAGTCTCCATAAGTCAGGTCAAGTGATCTATTTAAAATTAAAACTTCTCCCATTAACCTAGCTTCTAAATCAAGTTCTATTTGTTCCCTTAGTCCTAACACATAAACTCTCTTGATTATATTACTAGTACGTTTATCACTTTTGAACACAATTTTGTCACCCCCTACTCTTAAAGTAATTTTTCTTTTAAACACATCAATCTTAGCGTGAGCAGTAGACAAGAATGGTCTTTCGAGTTTTCAAAGGGACTTGACAAAAGTCTACCTAAAATAACATGGGAAGAAAATTTTATTGATACCTACTAATACGTTTTTGGCTATACCCTTGGGACGTTTTATTGTTCTATTAGCCAATTCAATTATCAACTTGGTAGGAGTTAATTCACCTAATCCTAGATTGGTAAAGGTCGAGTAAGGCATAACACTTACACTAGCTCCTAACTCAGCTAAGGCTTTTTCAAAATAAATATTATTAATATAACAAGGTATAGTAAAACTCCCTGGTCTTTTTCCTTTGGAGGTAGAGATTCTTCAAGAATAACCGAGTCATGCACATTCATTGACGCTTCGATTTGGTACCCCATTCTCGGCTTATCCATAAGTAAACTCTTTAGTGCCTCCTTTTCTTCATAACAATCATCAATCAATCAATTTGAAAAAGGAATTATCGATTGACTTAGCTTGAAAAACTGCATTTTGTTCTGGTCGCTCGAAATAGCGTATCCTACAGGCTCGATACGGCGTATTGAGGGCGTGTCAGTTTCAACAGTAGTCGAGATTGACTTGACATGATCTCTCAAGTTTGTTTCGGTCAAGCTAGGAAGACTTCCAGATCCCCATTCTTGAATTGCCTTGGTCATTTGCCCGATTTGAATTTCTAAAGCTTTGATCAAAGCTCCTTGATTCCTAATAGCAGCATTTGTTAAGGCTCGAATTTCCTTGATCAAGTTAGAGTTTTCATCATGTCTTTTTGCATATTCAGCCATAAACTTGCTCAATGATTCTTCCATTGTTTGTCTTCTCTCTTGATACGAAGGATTTCCATTATCTCTTTGGTAGAATCCCGGGGCATATGCTCTATATCTTCCTCCTTAGGGGAATGGTACTCCAAATTGAGTGTAGTATGCTTCTTCAAATGTTTTTCCTTCTTTCTTAAGTGGACAATCCTTAGTGTAGTGTGGCCCACCACATGATTCATAACCAACTTAAGCAGCATAAACTCTTTCATTTACTTTCTTAATCTCTCTTCCAAGGTTGTTCAGTTATGCTTGAATAGCAGCTAATCCATCAGAAGTGTCAGTACTTCTAGTCCTAGCAGACATCCCATTGTGCTATTTTTAAAAATGAGCAGCCCAGTCCAGGATGGCTTTCTTAGCATCAACAACCTTCATAGTTGGTATGGCACCCTTGGAATCAAGAATTTGTCTAGTAGGTACATCCAATCCATTGTAAAATATGATCACTTTATGCATATCTGTTAAGTAATGTTGAGGACACCTTATTAAAAGCTCTTTGAACCTTTCCCAAGCTTGGTAAAGAGTTTCGTTAGGTTCTTGTTGAAAGTTATTGATTTCCTCCATTTTCTTAGTAGTTTGGGCAGGTGGACAGTATTTGTTCAAAAATTTCTTCTTAAGGATTTCCTAAGTGATAATCGAACCAGATAGTTTATTCCTTAGCCATCGACTTGCGGCTCCAGTAAGTGACATAGGGAAAACTCGAAGCATTATTTGATCTTGAGTTACATCAGGTATATGAAATAGGCCAACAATCTCAAGAACTTTCTCGATATGCTCATTTGCATCTTCATTATCCGATCCATTGAAAGTGTTAACACGTAGTTCTTTGAGAAATTGTCCTTTCAACTCTAAGTGAGCCTTTTCATCAATCTTAGGCCCAGCAATACCCGATCTATAGTCTTCTTGGGTCTTCATCATGTATTATTCCATAGTTGGTTCCCCCATTGCTTCTGTAACTTCTTCTTTGCTCTAATTCTCGATATCAGAAATTAAATCAAATTCCGGTGAATTTGAACAGTCAAAACTCGTTGTCTTGAAAAGCCTCCTTGTTAAATGAAATACTAGTTCCAGTTCTTTGAAAGGTGTAAAGAGCTCCTTAGTTGAACTCCTGGTCATGCACTCCTGAAATAGAGGATAAACAACTAGTAGGATAGGCTCGGAAGAGAGAAGGCACAGAAAACCATAAACGTGAACAGAATATGAAAAATACAATCTACTACTATATCAGATGATCGATACGTCGTATTCAATTGACTGAATACGCCATATTGATTTGATGAACATAATACACTGTATTGGTAACGAATAGTTAATAAGCCGTATCCAATAATTAGAATACGCCATATTGTTTGTTTGATCAATACAGTAGCAGAAAATAAAAACAATGCAGAAAAATAAATATGCAAAATATATAATGCAAACTAATCTACTGAATTAAACAAATAGGATATAGAATTATAAAAAAAATTTATATTAATCTAAGTTATGTTAGATCTAAACTAAAAATACTAATAAAACAAGAATTAAACAATTTCACTCCCCGGCAATGGCGCCAAAAACTTGATGTGTCGTTGTGTGTTGGAATTATTTATTATCAAGTTTTACTATTAGTATTTTGTCGACTATACCTAAAGCAACACTAACGGGAATTGTACTCGATCAGTTGTAGTTTCGTTGGTAACTATGGTTTCGATCACTAAGAGCGAGAATGTTAATTCATAATTCAATCAGTATTTTGGTTATCTAAGTTAGTCCTAAATTATTCTATGTTATAACTAAGTTAAACCTAAAACTATCATAAAATGGGCATTTTCAGCCTGAAAGACTGGCATGAGTTTTGGTTTTCTTAGACTGAGATTAGGTGATTAACACATACAAGTTGATATTTAGAAGATAGAGAATCGGTCAAGCCTATTGTAAGGAAAACGTATTAACCATATTTAATCTAACAAAATGTAGGTTTAGTTTATAAGTGCAATGATTGTCTTATCTCGTTGTTGATATATCATTCCTAGATTTAGGCGGTACTTCTTCCTAAAACCTAGACATGGCAATTTTGTCATAATTAACCACATCTGCATAAAGTAATCATGGTTGATTATAATCTATCTTAGAAAACAATAATGGTGATCTTATTGAATCCTAGCTCATTGAGACTTTACTAACTTACTGCTTAACGGCTCTTTATATACTAGTAGTCCAATGTCCCGATCTTTACCTAAGGAATCAAAACGTTATTTGTTGATCCTAGGTCACTTGCTAGTCCAAATTATTCACTAAACCAGAGGCAAAGACATGTCAATATTTGTGATCCTATTGCTCTAGATATATAAATCGCAATATGGAGAGCTATCCCGGCATCTAGTCCGCTTGGTCTATTTTCAAGATCTAGTTGAATGATAGGTCGCATACTTAAGCACATAAACGAGTATAAATTGATAAACATAAAGCAACACACAACATATAAGATGCAATCGAGATAAACATAAACCAAACATTAAATTATCATAAACATGGCTAATACCTTTAGGTATTAGCCAATAACTATTATAACAAATACAGATGTCATAGATGAACGATTAAGGTAACCTAACCAAGTTAATGAATGATAGCAAAAACCGAACGCGTATTTAGAGTATAAGAATTTACAAGGGTTTTCCTATGGATTAAAGGGCACTGCGAGACCTTCGTAGCTTCTCGTTTCTCCTAAAAGTCTTACATGGTGGTTAATGCCTTCTTCTCAATCTTTGGTATATAAGTTCCCCTAAATTCGTATTTAGGTCTTGGTATTTATAGCCTCTAGAATTCAGTCGATACGCCGTATTAGATGTTGTCAATACAGCGTATTAGGATTTTCTTGGAGTGGGGACCACGATAAATATCTTCCAGAATCTTTCATAACCGCCAATGAATAAGGCGTATGGAGTCTTCTGGATACTGTGTATTGGTCTTTATGTCTGTGGTTTCTTGTGAAGTTCAGGCGTAGATACGTCATATCTTCCTTGATGGATACGGCGTATTGGTTGTTAGAACAACAGATTCGTGATTTCTTCGTTTAAGCTCCAAAATGCGCTCCTTTTAGTTAAACTTCACCAATTGCTCCAAGTTTGCTGCAAATAAAAATATAACCAATTAAGTATCAATTCATGCATAAAATGATATAGAACGAGCAATTTAACTAGGATAAATGATGCTATAAAATAAACGTTATTTGATGTCATCATATATTCAAGCTACCAATAGTGAAGGGAATAGTGAAACTTCATGGACTCAATTCTTTTGGAGGTGGTTGGCATCGCAATACTCCAGATGGCCCTTCCTTCTTCTTAGAAACCTGCACATTATCATTAGAAATAAAAGATACTATATATAGTTTGTTAGTTTCATTAGAAGAGATTTCATCACTTTGAGCATTGTTGTCAGCAAAAATTACTTTGCAATAACCAATCAATGCAGATGAGCTGGGTGCCTCCTTAGCAGCCTTTGCTTATAAATCCTTTGTCAATTGCTCAACTAGTGTCTCCAGATTCTTTTATGCGGTAGTTTGATTCCTTATGTTCATGTCCATGTTTTCTTAAAGCTTTTTCATCCACTCTTCATTCTCATTTCTTCTCTTGGTTGATTCCTCAATATGTTTCTTGATGAGCTCCTCAAGACTTGGTTTCCTTTCGCTGAAGGGTTGACGATTCTCTACACGCGTATAGTATCTTGGTGGACCTACACGGTACCTAGCTTCATTTCCACCATTGTTTGGAAAAGACCTTCTAAACTCACCATACTTGACTTCCTCAACTCTCTTAACTTCTTTGTTGAGTAGGTGATCCTTATCTAGATGAGCTCCTTCACAAATTTTGCAACCAACCTGGATAGCATGCACATTTTCCTTTAGCTTTTTCATGTCTCTTCCAAGACTATCCAGCTTTCTAGTAATAACAGCAATTCCATCAGAGCTACCACTGCTTTCCCTCCTAGACCCGTCGTGCCATTTTTGTGAGTGATCTGCCAGTGTTGAATTAACTCTAAAGCTCGGGGTGGTGTCATGCCAGGGATCGGCTCCTAGGATTCAAGCAACTGGCAAGTAGTAGTGTCTAGCCCCTTATAGAAGATATTCACTTTCTTCTGGCTATTAAGGTCATGTGTAGGACATTTTTAGATAAGGTCACTATATCTTTCCTAAGCTTGTTACAGTGTCTCATCACTTTCTTGCTTGAAGTTATAGATTTATTTAAGTTGTTTTACAGTTTCGGATGGTGGACAATACCTCTAGATGAACGCTTTTTTGAGCAAATCCCATGTGTTGATTAACCCTGAAGGTATCCTGTCGAACCATCTCTTAGCAGCTCCAGTGAATGTGATAGGGAATACACATAGCATAACCGCATCATGAGTAACTCCTGGTATGTTGAAGAGGCTGACAATGTCTAAAATCTTCTCTACATGTTCATGAGCGTCATCATTCTTGTTTCTTGAGAATGTGTCTTCCCTATGCTCCCTCATGAACTGGCTCTTGATCTCAAAGTTGACATTGTTCCTGATAGCAGGTTTAACCACACCAGGTGCCTGGTTCCCTCTAGTCAATGCCAAGTACTGCTCCATGGTGATTGTGTCGATGTCAACTTCGCCCATTTTGCTTCTTGAAACTTAAATAAACAAAATTAGTAATTTACACAAAATTTAAAACTAATATAAGTGAAAATGCAGAGAAATTCAAATTAAAACTGATTTTATCTCCCCGACAGCGGCGCCAAAAACTTGATGTTGTTTTGTTTGCAATACCAAGTTTTAAATTTATAAAACTAGATTACCTAAGGATTCTACAAACACACTAACGGGCAGAGAACCCGATCGTATGTAGTGTAGGATTGGTAAATCCAAGGTCATCCCAAGAGCTAAGTGTGAGTTGTTAATTTGAATTGAAAAACCAGTTGATTTGATTTTGAGAAATGAAAGTAAAATAAATGCTTAAAGTAAATTGGAGATTAATTCAAGGGAGAGAAATGTACTAGCCTATTTATTTCCTTATCATCACGCTTATGATGTTTCCTAGTGCAATGTCTAATTACTATCTATTTTGGTGGTTCTAAAATCACTAAGCCCAATTTGTAGTCATAACCTAGCCTATAATTCCTATGATCTCAACCCTATTAGTAACGGTAGTCGGGTATTTAGATCATAGTTATTAAACCCCTGACTATCCTAAAGACCTGTCTAAGTATCGACGTTCCAACTATTCAACACTAAACCTTCCTAGAAGTATTTCCCGTGCTTTATAAGTGCCTAATCTAATAAAGGCGGTAATACGTCAATCCCTTACACTAAGAACAAATGCAACCCTATTCCTAGTATCCAAATAAACTACCATTCAACGTGGTCAGCCTACTAAATAGCTTAAAGGGATCTACACAAGCCTCAACACTACTCAAACACGGGGATCAGACAACATACATATAGGATATCCTAAATAAACGATAATAAAATAATGGAAACAAGCATAATTACAAAAATAAGTACATAACTAGGATAGCACTTAAGGTGCTTAGCCACTCATGCTAAAGTATGTAGAGAATATAATGAAATTAACCATTGATCGATTGAACATTAAATATTCTTACAGAATTTGATGAATGAATAATATAAAAACGTTTAAAGCTAATCCTCCCTTGGAATGGTGGTGATTGGAACTGAAAAACGACTCCTAATGTAGCCCTAATCGTCCTCTCTGACTTCATTCTCTAATGTGTCAAATGGCAGAGATTTGGGCCATGTATTTGTAGTTTCGTCTCAGCTACAGTGTAGCCATAAGTGTTGAGCTACGCCATAGTTCAATAAATGCACATATATCTGTGTGATCTTCATAAGCTACGACGTAGTCCAGGGTGTGGAGCTACGCCGTAGTGTCTTTAATGGTAATATCTTCATACGGGCTACGGTGTAGTCTCAGCAGGCCAGTTACGTCATAGTTGGTCTTGATCCATGTTTCCATAATAAGTCATGTCATGGCTACGGCGTAGCTACTATGGGTCAGCTACGCCGTAGTTTCCTTCAGGGACCTCCTTTATGCATTTTTCACCTGGCACCCTTCCATTTCCGCATTTATCCGCTCCAAAGCTCATATTTTCCTAAAAATGAAATAGGAAGCAATTAAGTACATATTTTAACAGAAATGTAACCATTATGAGCATTTTATAAGGGATTTTGATATTAAAAGTATTAAGTATTTGATGTTATCATCCACATACACCACAACATAATGGTGTGTCTAAGAGGAGAAATAGAACCTTGCTAGACATGGTTCACTGCATGATGAGTCAAACTACTCTTCCAAATTCCTTTTGGGATTATGCTCTTAAGACTGCTACTCGCATTCTCAATATGGTTCCAACGAAGAAGGTTGAAAAGACACCATATGAAGTGATAATGCCCTAATTATACATATTATCGGCGGTGTTATTGTATATATTTTCATTATTTCTCATGAACTTTTGATACTAAATAGCAAGAAATGTGTGCAGGTTCACTTGAAGTTAGTCTAAGCTCAAAAGTACTCAAATGCAAGTGTTTATGCCTTATGGAAGTCAAGTTAGAAGAAAATAAAGAATAATCTCCAAGTTAGGAAGGAAGTGCGCAGCACTTTTATATAAGTGCGTCGTACTTGTCAACGAAATAAATGAAGTCAGTAAATACAAGAAGTGCGCCGGGTTCCCTAGAAGGGCGTCGCACTTCTCTTCAGCATTAATGATTATTTAATCGACATAGGCTAAGTACGTCGCACTTTTATATAAGTGCTCCCCACTTATTGCCCCTCCCAGCCTATAAATAGAAACGAATTTTCAAGCCATTTAGAGACAATCCATATCATCACACAACAAATAATTCTTTCCTAATCTTCATCATTTTCTTGGTTTTATACACAAAATTCCAGCAAAGACAAAGACGGTTTCATAATATTTAGTTTAATACGGATTTAGTAAGATTCGATACTTGTAAATGGGTCGTGTTTTGATCCATTTCATATCCAAACCTCGAATGTTTCTTGTTTCTCTATTTAACTTTGTTATTATGAACTACGTAGCCATGAGAGGCTAAACCCTCTTATGACTACTTGGTTAAGTTAATATTATAAAGAAGTATTTGGTACTATTGTGATCTTGTTAATCTTAAGCTTACGTTGAAATCCTATTGTGTCTATTCTTATCAACTTTGTTCATCAACTTTGATTGTATACTCATAACGGTATAGGTCGAAAGACCCGTTGTGATCTATATAGTTTTAAAGATTTATCTACGATCTTTATCATTTTGTTGAAGAAATCCACTTATGTTAATTGATAAACAAAATGGATTTTATATAATAGTAACTTGGTTATTTGTGTGACACGCTTAATTAAGTTAACTAATATAAGTCTTAAGTTAAAAACAATTAATTTGTGAAAACATTTTTTGACAAAGAAACCTTTTTATAAGTTAATCAACTCAAATCAAATATCATAATTATACCATTGCTACTGATTTATATGAAGTTATCCGAGTAGTCATATTCCTTTATCATTGAAACTCCTCATTATCATTTATCCGTTATTCATCTTGAAAATTTTGTTGTAAATTGTTTTAATTATTATGATTATACGAACATAACCAAATCCCTGTGGATGACCTGGTCTTAGCCTAAATCTATACTATATACGGGGGTTACACTTTTCCTGTGTGTTTCTTTATATTAACTGGTAATTCTAGTCTTATAAATTTAAAGCTTTTGAAACACATCAAAGTTTTTGGTGCCGCTGCCGAGGATTTTAAATTGTTCTATAATCATTTCTTAGTTTTTAAAACAAATATTAATCGCTTTTTCCCCCAAAATATCATTTTCTTCGCCTTCTATAACTTTGGTTGCAAAAAGTGCTCTGCACTTTCTACAGTCAAAAACGTTCTCAAAATCTATCCTCAAACATCTCACTTTGGATGCATACACGTGCTTCCAATTCTAAACTTTTTGAACCACTAGCTGAACCTGAACGAACCTTGAATCGTAGACTTCGTCGACGAAATAGGAGAGTTTTGTTCGAACAAAGGAACGAACGACCCGAACACCCAAGTATAATCTACCCACCTGTCCTTGATATCAACCAATCCCATGACTTTCTAAAAATTCTTAAAAATCACAACCCCATGGATGACGAACCCATGTGGGCAGCCGACCGTGTTGTCGCCCTGATTCCTCTTCCCGCAATCACAATTCCTGAAACCGCAAACAAAATCGCTATTAAAGGAAACCACTTGACTCTTGTCAAAGGGAAGCAATTTGATGGTAGAATGAAAACTGATCCTCACAAACACATTTACAAATTTCTCGGTGTATGTGACATGTTCAAATACGGAGAAACCGAAAATGAAGCCGTCCGCCTAATGATGCTTCCCCTATCACTTACGGGTGAAGCAAAAACTTGGTTAGATGAACTCAACAAAGGAACCATTTAATCTTGGGATGAACTTCGTACCGCTTTTATAAGCCGATTCTTTCCCCCCAGCTCTATTAGATCGATTCCTAGGAGAAATTCGAGCATTTTCTCAACATGAACACGAAACTCTAATTGATGCTTGGCTTCGTGTGAAAGACATGCTCAGAAATTACCATGGTCACAATCTCACCAAAGGCAATATAATCAAAATCTTTTATCACGGCCTTAACGAAACAACCTAAGAAGCTCTAAACACCGCAGTTGGCGGTATTTTCCTTTACAAGAAACTTAATCAAGCCTATCAGCTTCTCGAGGACAAAGTCTTACTCAAACTCGATTGGGCTAAAAATCAAAAACCAAAAACATCTCTAAAGAAAACTGTAGCTTTCGCCAATGAAGGCAGCACTAATTCCGATACTGATAAAATTATGGCAAGAATGGATGCCATGACCATGAAAATAGATATTTAGTACAAATAAATCCAATCGCATGCCAAATGTAACCACTGTGGAGGAAATCACTCAACCACATATCGTAACGATGATGACACACGCATGTCTCACAAAGAAGAAGCAAAATTCATGCAAACCTTCCGACGTATACATTTTTACAATGATTACCGCGACCGTGACTTAAATCGCGATAATTGGTGCTAAAGCAGAGGAAACGATTACAATCGAAACTATGATCGATCCAAATCTGATGACAAACCATACGACCTTTAAAAATAATTAAGCGATTTCATGAAATCTCAACAATCAACAAATGATTTTGTTAAAGATACGTTCATGGAACTCAAAACCAAACTCGAAACAACAACTAAAATCATCAAGCCTCGATCCAAAATTTAGAAGCAAAATTCAACCGACTTGCTGATAAGGAATCTGCTCGACCTTCTGGATCTCTTCCAAGTAACACTTAACCAAACCCCCGAGGTAATCCATCTAAACCATACCAACCTCCTCAAGCTCGAAATGAGCATGTAAATGATGTATTTACACAAAGTGGTAAATCCTATGACCTACCCACCAACCCAAATGATCTTTAAAATGACTCTTAGAATCCTATTAATTTCGATAGTGATGATGAAGATGAGGAATCTACTCCTTAACCAAAAATTCAAACCCAAAAACCAATCAAAGAAACACCTATTCCCAAACCATATAAACTAAAAATTCCATATCCTCAACGCCTTCGAAAAGAGAAAATGGAAGCCCTATATAAAAAATTCCACGATATGATTCGAGCCGTTCGAATCAACATACCTCTTGTCAATGTCTTAGCAGGAATGCCAAATTATGTCAAATTTCTTAAAGAACTCGTCAGCAACAAGCATAAGCTTGAACAAATTTCATTCGCCTTCCCTAGCCATGAAAGTTTCGCTATCATTCAAAACAAAGTTTCACCAAAACTCGAAGACCCCAGAAGTTTCCTTATTCCTTACACTTTTGGAAAAACTTTCTCTTGTAATGCTTTAACCGATCTTGGCGCTAGCATTAATCTTATGCCATATTCTCTATACGCAAAACTATCTCTCGAAACTCTCAAACCAACTAAAATGAGTGTAAGATTAACATATCGATCATTCCAATACCCTATAGGAATTGCTAAAAATATGCTCGTCGAAGTTGGTAAATTCACTTTTCCTGTAGATTTTGTTATTCTCAAAATGAAAGAAGATAGTAAAGTTCCTCTTATTCTAGGAAGACCTTTCCTACACACCGCAAATGTAGTAATTTGTGTTAAACAAAAACAACTCAGCCTTGGAGTTGGCACAGAAGGAATGACCTTTTCTATCGATTCTGCGATGAAACACTCCTATTCTAATGATGATACATGTTTCAGCATTGACGTCATTGATGAAATCTTAGAGGAAGATTTCGATGCTCTTCTCGATGAAGGTAGTAAAATCATTTACTCCATCAAGGGAACTCTTCTTGAATATCAAATCTTTGCCGAATTTGATGAATTCATGGCTATGAATATCGAAGAAAATTTTGAATCTGATTTCGATAAAGAAGAAATACCCTTTGAAAAAATCACCTTCAATACTGACTATAAGATCAAGAAATCTCTTGATGAACCTCCAACGGATCTTGAACTCAAACCGCTCCCTGATCACCTAGAATACGCATTCTTGGAAGAACCCTATTTTCTTCATGTGGTCATATCATCTCAGCTTTCTGAACAAAACAAAAATAAGATCGTATCTGTTCTTAAAAGGCACAATAAAGCCTTTACTTAGAAAACAACAGACATTCATGGTATTTGTCCGTCCTTCTATAAACATAAAATTCAACTTCTACAAGACAAAAAACTGATTGTTCAAAAACAAAAAAGATTAAATCTAAATATGGAAGAAGTTGTTAAAAAATAAATCGTTAAACTCCTCGATACCGGAATTATATATCCAATCGTCGATAGCCCTTGGGTAAGTCCCATCCACTATGTACTAAAGAAAGTTGGTATCACGGTAGTCACAAACGAGAAAAATAAACTTGTCTCAACAAGAACCATTACGGGTTGGCAAGCTTGTATTGATTATTGTAAACTCAACGAAGCAACAGCAAAAGATCACTTTCCGTTGCCATTCATAGATCAAATACTAGAAAGACTCGCAGGAAATAAATACTTTTGTTTCCTCGATGGTTTTTCTAGATATTTTCAAATACTGATCGATCCTATGGATAAAGAAAAAACAACGTTCACATGCCCTTTCGGAACATACACTTACAGGTGAATGCCTTTTGGTTTATGTAATGCTCCCGCTACCTTCCAAAGATGCATGTTAGCTATTTTTCATGACATGATAGAAGAATCTGTAGAAGTATTCATGGATGATTTCTCTGTCTTTAGAAACTCCTTCGATAATTATCTAAACAACCTCGATAAAATGCTTCAACATTGTAAGGATGCAAATCGTATCCTTAATTGGGAAAAATGTCACTTTATGGTTTAAGAATGAAACGTTCTTGGACACAAAGTGTCCGGAGCAGGCCTTGAAGTTGACAAAGCCAAAATCAACGTAATCTCTAAACTTCCACCCCCTACTAATGTTAAAGGCATTATAAGTTTTCTAAGACATGCAGGTTTCTATTGACGTTTCATAAAAGACTTCTTAAAAATTTCCGTCCTTTAACTAAGTTTCTTGAAAAAGAAACTCCATTCGAATTCAACGATGACACAAAGCATTTAATTCGTTAAAAGAAATACTCACATGCACTCCTGTGATCATGAGCCTAAATTGTAATTTTCCATTTGAACTAATGTGTGATGCCAGCGAATTCACAGTTAGAGCAGTCTTAGGTCAAAAAGATAGAAAACACTTTCACCCCATCTATTTTGCAAGCAAAACTCTTAATGCAGCTCAGCAAAAATACACTGTTATAGAAAAAGAACTTATGGCTGTAGTCTTTGCATTCGGTAAATTCTGACCAAATCTGATGTTATCCAAAACTATTATCTATACCGATCACTCCGCTTTAAGACACCTCTTCAAAAAGCAAGATGTTAAACCTCGTCTTATACGTTGGATATTGTTATTGCAAGAGTTTAACATAGAAATAAAAGACAAAAAAGGTACATAAAATGTTGCCACCGACCACTTATCTCAGATTGAAAATGATAAGACAAGTGACAGCGAAGAAATCGACGATAACTTTCCTAGCGAAACTCTTATGGAAATCAGCACCAGAGACATACCATGGTTCGCAGACTTTGTAAACTATTTGGTAGGTGATATTATGCCTAAGGGAATTATGTACCAACAAAAAATCAAATTCTTCTCTGACCTTAAAAACTATTTTTAGGGAGATCCTTATCTTTTCAAAGTATGTTCAGACGGTTTGATTAGACGATGTGTCTCTGGACCAGAAACTCATACCATCTTAGATCAATGTCACCACGTACCTACCGGTGGACATTATGGACCTACCACCACAGCTAAAAAAGTCTTAGACTCGGGCTTTTATTGGCCAAAAATCATCAAAGAAGCTCATACTCTCGTTTGCCTTTGCGAAGCATGTCAGAAATCTAGAAACATATCCAAATGTGATGAAATGCCCTTAAACAGCATCCAAGTATGCAAAGTTTTTGACATATGGTGTATTGACTTCATGGGACCATTCCCAAAATCATACAAATTTGAATACATCTTAATCGTTGTCGACTATGTATCTAAATGGACCGAAGATCAAGCTCTTCCAACTAATGATGCCAGAGTTGTTATATCATTTCTGAAAAAACTATTCTATTGTTTCAGAATGCCCAAAGCTCTCATAAGCGATCGAGAGTTTTGCTTAAAGCTTTATGAAAAGATACAAAGTTACTTACCATTTCTCTACATCCTATCATCCTCAAACGAGCGGACAAGTTGAAAATACAAACAGAGCCTTAAAAAGAATCCTTGAAAAAACAGTGAAAGATAATTTCGCTGTTTGGGCAAGAAAATTAGATGATGCTATGTGGGCCTTCAGAACCGCTTATAAAGCACCCACCAGAACCACACCTTATAAACTCTTATACGGTAAAAATTGCCACCTACCGTTTGAAATTGAACATCGTGCATACTAGGCACTTAAAAATTGTAATCCCGATCTCGTCGCGGCTGGTGAGAAAAGAATGTTTCGATTACATGAATTAGATGAATTCTGACATCAAGCATATGAAAACTCTCATCTATACAAAGCAAGAACCAAAGTATGACACGATAGAAAACTTAAAATGAGAAAAGAATTTAAAAACAGAAATAAAGTTCTGCTATTCCACTCAAAATATAAATTCAAACAGCCAAAACTCAGATCTTGATGGCTTGAGCCATATGTAGTGAAACATCAATATCCATCCGGATATGTGGAACTATATGGTAAAGATGGAAAGATGTTTATTGTTAACGGCCATCGACTTACGCTCTATAATGAAGAAGATGATTATAATGACCGAAGGGAAGAACTCACACCCTTCTATCCCAAAGACTGAACTACCGAAGCATGAGTCTAGCTAACGACTCTAAAAAATTAAGCGCTTCTCAGGAGGCAACCCGTGCTTTATCTCTTTTCCACTCAAGTGTGGAGGGGGCCTCGTATAAAAAATATAAAAAAACCCCAAAAAATATTTTTCTTTTTGTTTGTGTTTTGTTTGTTTATAATTTTTAGGTATTCAAATCTAAGTAAAGAAGAACACGGGAAGAAAAACAAAGAAGCTCTCTAATAAATAACTTTCTCGCAGCTACACTCACTTATGCCCAGGAAGTGCCATTTTCCCTTAAATTTCCCTATTTTTATATTTCTTAGTTCTCACATTGAGGGCAATGTTTAACTTAAGTGTGAAGGAAAGACAAATAGGAAAAATTAAAATTAAAAATATTATATCCCTTCATGTCCTGCAATCTAGCCACATTTTTAACTGATATTTTATAAAAGTTAATATATAATTTTTTTTCAAAATTAGAAAATGTATACTACTTAGTAAGGCAAATCCTACTCAGATTGACATCATAACTAGCATAAAATCACTCCACTAAATTGTGAGGAAAATTCTAGCCTTTAATGCATATCTTTTGCATATTTTCTATGAGAGTGCCGGTAATTTAGTAGCTCTAGAACTTGTGCTTGATTATCATTTACTAACTATAGTGAGGTTAATTTATAGACATTTTCGTATGATAAGAGGTAAAATAATCCCCATATTATCCAGTTATCCGCAGCACTCGCTTTTAGTGCTAAAAATCTCCCAAGTATAAAGAACGCTCAATGTGCTTAAATGTTTAAGTTATGTGCCAGCCTTGGTTATCATATTGTTATTATTTGGTACTAAAAAATCATCATCAAGAAAATCAAAGAAAAAGTTAAGTAAAGTTATTATAAGGCTTTGGTTTGGCACATGATATCATTATATTCCCCATAATCACCCACATCATTATCACGTTTTGCCTCTTTGAGATTTTGTCTAGGTGCTTACGCCGCAACGGTCATGTTTATGTGTCTTGTACAAGCATATGGTAGCTATCTAATTTATGTCTGCGTAAAAATTAAGTGAGTTCACAAATATAAACCCTATCTGGGTGACTTATGTGAATAAATCAAATACATCCCTTATGTGAGATGCTTTGTTATATGTCTATGCCTGAAACGTCTATAAATCCAGATAAAAACTTGTTAAAATTAAAAATCTAATTTCTCCATGTCACGATAAATGATTCTTGTTTTCTCGCTTTGATTGCTTGAGGGCAAGCAATAGCTAAGTGTGGAGGGATTTGATAACGCCTTATGAAAGTCAAGTTAGAAGAAAATAAAGAATAATCTCCAAGTTAGCAGGGAAGTGCGCCACACTTTTATATAAGTGCGTCGTACTTGTCAACGAAATAAATAAAGTCAATAAATACAAGAAGTGCGCCGGTTTTCCCTAGAAGTACGCCGCACTTCTCTTCAGCATTAATGATTATTTAACTAACATAGGCTAAGTACGCCGCACTTTTATATAAGTGCGCCGCACTTATGGCCCCTCCAGCCTATAAATAGAGATGAATTTGCCATTTAGAGACAAACCATATCATCACACAACAAAGAATTCTCTCTCAATCTTCATCATTTTCTAGGTTTTATACACGAAATTCTGGCAAAGACGAAGACGGTTTCATAATATTTAGTTTAATACGGCTTTAGTAAGATTTGATACTTGTAAACGGGTCGTGTTTTGATCCATTTCATATCCAAACCTCGTATGTTTCTTGTTTCTCTATTTAACTTTGTTATTATGAACTACGTAGCCATGAGAGGCTAAACCCTCTTATGACTACTCGGTTAAGTTAATATAATATAGAAGTATTTGGTACTATTGTGATCTTGTTAATCTTAAGCTTATGTTGAAATCCTATTGTGTCTAATCTTATCAACTTTGTTCATCAACTTTGATTATATACTCATAAGAGTATAGGTCGAGAGACCCGTTGAGATCTATATAGTTTTAAAGATTTGTCTATGATCTTTATCGTTTGGTTGGAGAAATCTGCTTACTTTAATTGATAAACAAAATGGACTTGATATAATAGTAACTTGGTTATTTACGTGAAACACTTAATTAAGTTAACTAATATAAGTCTTAAGTTAAAAACAATTAATTTGTGAAAACATTTTTTGACGAGGAAACCTTTTTATAAGTTAAACAACTCAAATTAAAGATCACAGTTATACAATTACTGTTATGAAGCTATCCGAGTAGTCATATTCCTTTATCATTGAAACTCCTCATTATCAGTTATCCGTTATTCATCTTGAAAAAGTTGTTATAAATTGTTTTAATTATTGTGATTATACGAACATAACCAAATCCCATGTAGACGACTTGGTCTTACCCTAAATCTATACTACATACCGGGGTTATACTTTTCCAGTGTGTTTCTTTATATTAACCGGTAATTCTAGTCTTATAAATTT
>BQNB010013751.1:0-76547 GCA_026074375.1 Tanacetum coccineum
CACCAATTACTCCATAAGTACTACAATTCTCAAATATAAACGATTAAGTAACAATTCTTTGCAATAACTATACAACATGGGTTAATAACATGGGATAAATGATGCAATAAAATAGAAGTTATTTGATGTCATCAATTACTAAGCCTATAGGTACCTTAAAATGCAAACTTTATGGTTTTTAAGCCAAAAATTTTGAAATCAAGATTTGTACTTTTTAAGACTATTCGGACACAAAAATTGAACAAAAATGATGTTTTTCTTGAATCTAAGCTTGTACACCTATATCCTAAAGATACTAGATCATATTTACCAAGGTAAATGATCCTTTAGTATACACAAAAGCTTCGAAAACAAAGAAAGAATAAGAAGATAACGTACAGACTAAAAAAACGAACCAAAACAAAACACAAGAACTAAACAAATTACTCCATGGCTCTTGATACCAATTGATGAATATCTAATAACATACTTGATGAGGGAAAGAGAGGTATTTTTAGAGAGAGAGTGGTTGGATGAACACTTTAGAGAGAGAAAGTAAACATGAAAGAAAAATGCATTAAGTGTGTGAAATAATAAACAACCAACACCCTTTCCATGGCATGGAAAGGGTTTAAATACCCTAAGTATGACGTGTAGGCTTGGGGCTAATGGGCTTTCCATGGGCCTTGAGCTTATTAGCCTACTTAAGTTCCAATAATAACTAAGCGAGCTATCTAATAATATCTATGGAAGTAACCGACACTTTCGTGTTTCTAACACAGCTTGACCTTCTGGAACCCTTGGATCTGCAAGAAATGCGAGTTGCTCTTTATCCAAAATTTGTCAAGCTTCCTAAGCTTCAGCTAACATTGCTTTATCCTTATACCAAGCTGCATTCCTTTGTCGTTTAGGCTGAGTGCATTGCCTAGCCATATGTCCTTCACCTTGACAGTTGTAGCATTTAACAACCCTTGCATGTCCACTTGCATTGTTTCCCCCATAACTAGTAGCATTACTCTTATAACCATTACCAGAATAACTTTGACCTTGTCTCCCCTAAACTTGTTGCACTATGACCCTGCCATCTTGAATAGTGGCTTGGTTTCTTAGATTCGAGGAAGTTTTAAGTTGATTATTGGTTGAGGGGAACCTTAATGAAGCTACAACTGTTAGAAAAGCCATTGCCTTGTTGAGACAAGCAATTGGATCATCTCCTGGAGAGAATACATGAACAGCAAAACCTGAGTCCACAAGAGGTGACTCAGTCATCGGTTGTATAGAAACTTGAGGTGATTGATAAGCAATTTATGGAACATATGAGGTTTGATGATTCATTTGAGACTGGTATGGATATGATGGTGGAACGGATGAATGAGGTTGTGATGGATAAGTAGATGAGTAATGTTGAGTGGGATGAATTGATCCATATTGAGATGGTGGAAACTATTGTTGAAGCTGAGGATTGTTATATGAAGACCGATAAGTATTGAAGTGAGGTGGTGTCATATGCTGATTTGCAACAAATGCAAGTGGATCTTGATTGCGTTCACGCAGAAGACAGACTTCATTTGCATGGAGTTCGTGTTGTTCAAGAGATACATGAAGCTGATCAAAGTTGGTAGTATGCAAATATTTTACAAGCTTGACATCAGTCACAAACTTACTCCATTCAGATGGAAGACTATATAAGAACTTGGTATTAACTTGAAATTGCTCCATTTTCATGTTGTAAATAATCATGTCATTAATCAGCTGAGTGAATCTCAAGTAATACTTATAAAGTGATTCCCCCTTAATGTGAGTAACTTATCAAATGCATCATACAGTTTACACTCTCTTTTCTTCTTAGTCAAACAGGTACCTTGCATCAGTAATTAAACTCTCTCCCAAAAATCCTTGGCAACTCTGTGATGATTAACAAGTGAATAGATATCAGCTGGTAGACCTTGAAGAATGATATTGGTTGCCTTCATATCACAGTCAGCTTGAATTTTCTCAGCAACAAACAATTCAACATATTTCTTTGTTTTGGTCACCCCATTCTCTTCAATAGTAGGCCAAATGAGTGGACCGTTTTCAACTGATTCAAGTATCATTCTTTCGTGCTCTTTGTTTTGCATGTATAATTCCATTTTACTTTTCCAAGAATCATACAGTCATTGTCCAACATTGGTGGACGATTGTCAGCACCGGAGAGTATCATGTACTTAGCAAGAGTATTCTTTTGTCCAAGTGGAATCATTGAATCCATGTTAATGTGATAAGATAAAAGATGATCGTACAATAATTGGAGGTTGTTGTGTTAAAGTGAGGTTTGATTGATGTAATTGAGTCTTTGGAATACATGAGATCTTACAATTCTTGATAAAACCAGGAAATCTAGTTTTCATGGGATTTTACAAATCAAAGAACAACCGTATAATTCACCTAATGAAAGTGTATAGTTCTCTCAAGTAAAGCGTATAAATCACCCAAGCAAATTATGTATAACTCGCCTTAAGGAACAACGTATTAATCGCCCTTGGAAATAAACGTATAAATCGCCTTAGCAAAAAACGTATAAATCGCCTTAAGAAACTCGTATAATTTGCCTGACCAAAAACATGTATAAATCGCCTGAACAAAAACATTTATAAGTCGCCTGACCAAAAACACGTATAAATCGCCTGAACAAAAACACGTATAATTCGCCTGACCAAATAAGTATAACTCGCCTGAACACTTACGTATAACTAGCCTGACCAAAAACACGTATAATTCACCCTTACGTATAATTCGCCCAATACACTTCGAAACTCAAAAATTAAAAATCTTAAAAAAGACTCACTTTTTGACGTTTTTACTCAAGTTTTCTTGTACTTCTTACCTATCTAAGACTATTAGAACCTTAAAAACACAAACTTTCACGTTTTTGACGCGAAAAATTTGAAATCAAGATTCGTGGTACAAAACCCTTTTTAACCAAAAAGACTCAAAAATATATGTTTTTTAAAAGATTTTCTTGTACTTCTAGCCTAAATTAAGATAAATAATGAAGAAAGTTTAAAGCTTTATGGTTTTTAAACCCTCAAAAGATGAAAACCTTTTGATAGGTTTGAACCAAGAACACGCCTAAAAAGAGTAGAAAAAATGCACACAAAACCTTCACAAACACCCCATGGATCTTGATACCAATTGTAGAATATCTTAACACATATAGAAGATGGGTTCGTTTAGAGTTTTAGAGAGAGAAAGAGGTGGTTGGATGAACACTTAGAGAGAGAAACAAAGAAAGAACAATTAGATTAACTATGTGAGAAAATGAACAAACAACACCCTCTCCATGTGTGGAGAGGGTATAAATACAATGTATAGTGGTCCGCCATGGGCCTCATAAGAGGCTTTCCATGGGCCTTTAGCCCGGTTAGCTTTCTAACTTAACCATTCGACTTACTACGAGCTACGACTAACTATATTGGAAGTGACCGATACTTTTTGTATTTCTAACAAATGAGGAATATCCTTATTTCATGTGTTTACTACGTTGAAGGAATTGGTCATAATCTCTTCTCCGTTGGGCAATTTTGTGATTCGGATCTCGAAGTAGCTTTCAAAAAACACACTTGTTTTGTACGTAACTTGGAAGGTGTTGATCTACTTTCGGGATCTTGTGGTTCTAATCTTTATACAATCTTAATGACGGATATGATGAAGGCTTATCCAACTTGTTAACTCTTTAAAGCCTCAAAGATAAAATCTTGGTTTTGGCACCGTTGACTTTCTTACTTAAACTTTGGCACCATCAATCAGCTTGCTAAACAAGGTCTTGTCAAAGGGTTGCCCAAACTAAAGTATACTAAAGATCACTTGTGCTCAGCATGTCAAATGGGTAAAAGCAAGAAAGGATCCCATCTACATAATCCTGAACCTAGTACAAATGAGAAACTTTAAATATTGCATATGGATTTGTGTGGACCGACGCGGGTAGTAAGTATAAACAGGAAAAAGTATATTCTTATCATAGTAGATAACTATTCTCGGTTTACTTGGGTGAAGTTTCTGAGAACTAAAGATGAAGCTCCAGAGATTATTATCAAATTTTTTAAGCAAGCTCAAGTCAGTCTTAAAGCTATAGTAATATATCTTCGTACCGACAACGGCACAAAATTTATTAATCAGACACTACGAAATTATATGGAAGAGGTTGGAATTACTCATCATACATCCACTGCATGTACTCCATAACAAAATGGCGTAGTTGAAAGGCGTAACCGCACGTTGGTAGAGGCTGCAAGGACCATGCTTATTTTCTCTAAATCTCTATTATTTTTATGGGTTGAAGCTGTTGCTACTGCATGTATACTTAAAACCGCTCCCTTATCCATACCCGTTACAATAAGACTCCATATGAACTGTTCAGAGATCGCAAACCACAACTCAAGTATCTTTATGTTTTTGGTGCTCTATGTTATCCAACAAATGATTTTGAGGATCTTGGGAAACTACAGCCAAAATCATATATTGGAATCTTCATCGGATACTCACCATCCA
Source organism: Tanacetum coccineum (assembly GCA_026074375.1). Classification (NCBI taxonomy): domain Eukaryota; kingdom Viridiplantae; phylum Streptophyta; class Magnoliopsida; order Asterales; family Asteraceae; genus Tanacetum; species Tanacetum coccineum. Next base: position 4,510 of record BQNB010013751.1, read on the forward strand.
AGAAGGCATACCAGATCTACAACAAAAGGACCAGACAAATAATGGAAACAATGAACGTACACTTTTATGAACTTACTCAAATGGATTTTGAACAACACGACAACACGGCTCAGGGCCTGATCTTCAAGGTTTGACTTCTGGACACATTAGTTCAAGACTCGTGCTAAACTAGGCTACATCAACATCAGCTAAACCTCCTACAAAGAATGACTGGGATTTATTGTTTCAGCCAATGTTCGATGAATACTTCAAACTTCCAAAGTGTTGTATCTACCCCCATTTCCGCTGCAACTCTACTTCCGATACAGCCGGAGCTTCTTCTTCTTCTACTTCCATTGATAAAGATGCTCCTTCTCCAAGTACTTCATCAAACATTGAAGCAACAAACTCTACAATAAATTCTACAAATGTTGAATGAAATAAAGAAGTTGCAGTGTTTAATAGTGATACATTTACAAATCCATTTGCTCCTCTTGACACCAGCTCAACTGAGTCATCTTCAAGGATTTTAGACACCTCAAACATGCACACTTTCTAACAACCTCTAATTTACACAAAAAGATGGACAAAAGATCATCCGTTTACAACAATCATCGGCGAAGAATTACAAAGAAGCTACGATCGAATCTAGCTAGATTGAAGCTATGCAAGAGGAGATTCATGAGTTTGAGCGGCTTGAGGTATGGGAATTAGTACCACAACCAGACAGAGCTATGATCATCAGCTTAAAGTGGATCTTTAAAATGAAACTTGATGAATATGGTTGTGTGCTGAAAAATAAGGCTCGGTTAGTTGCTCAAGGTTATCGTCAGGAAGAGAGGATTGACTTTGAAGAATCATTTTCACCTGTCGTTCGCATTGAAGCCATTAGAATATTCTTAGCATACGTTGCACACAAGAATATGGTAGTATTTCAGATGGATGTGAAGACGACATTTTTGAACGGGATTCTAAAGGAAGAGGTGTACGTGAGTAAGCCTGAAGGATTTGTTAATCAAGATCATCCGAATCATGTATTCAAATTGAAAAAAGCACTTTATGGTTTGAAACAAGCTCATCGCGCGTGGTACGACTTGCTCTCCAAATTCCTTTTCAGTCAAAAATTTATCAAAGGTGTAGTCGATCCGACATTGTTTACTCAGAAAGAAGGAAATGATCTCATACTTGTACAAATCTATGTTGATGACATAATTTTTCTTCCACTAATCCAATCTTTTGTGATAAATTTGAAAACCAAATGAGCAAACGTTTTAAGATGTCAATGATGAGACAAATGTCATTTTTTCTTGGACTTCAAATTTCTCAAAGTCTCAGAGGCATCTTCATAAATCAATCTAAATATGCTCTTGAAATACTTAAAAAGTATGGTTTAGACCAATGTGATGTTGTTGACATCCCCATGGTGGGACAGTCAAAACTTGATGAGGATCTAAACGGGACTCTAGTTGACCTAACCGTTATCGAGGAATGGTCGGATCCTTGATGTACCTCACAGCAAGTCGCCCTGACTTAGTGTTTGTCGTCTACATGTGTGCCCGATACCAGGTAAAGCCTACCAAAAAGCACTTAATTGCGGTTAAAGGGGTCTTTTGGTACCAAAAAGGAACCATTAATATGGGTGTGTGGTCTCTGAAGGACACCGGTTTTAATCTAACAACTTTTGCAGATGATGACCATGTAGGTTGTCAAGATACAAGACGCAGTACATCGGAAAGTGCACAGTTCCTAGGAGATAAGCTTGTCAGCTGGTCATCCAAGAAACAAAAGTGTACTACAATATCAACAATTGAAGCAGAGTATATATCCTTGTCCGGTTTCTGTGCTCAAATCCTCTGGATGCGTTCCCAGTTAACTGACTATGGATTTAACTTCAACAAGATCCCATTTTACTCGGACTCAAAAAGCGCCATTGCTTTATCTTGCAAAACAGTGCAACACTTAAGGACGAAACACATCGCGGTTCGATACCACTTTATTAAAGAGCAAGTTAAAAATAAGGTTGTTGAGCTATACTTTGTTAAGACTGATTATAGCTGGCGGATATCTTCACTAAATCACTCGCAAGAGAATGTTTCAAATTTCTGATCAACCGCCTCGGTATGCAAAGCATCACACCGAAAGAGCTGAAACGTCTTGCAGAGTCTGACGAAGAGTAATTATGATTACTACTTCATGTATCACATGTACTATAAGTAGATTATCTTATAAAAACAAAAATGACGAAAAGATTTTCATTTTTCAAAAATATTTCAAAAAGAAAATACAAAAATATAAAATTCAAAAAGAAAATATAAAATCAGAAAACTTCAAAAACATAAAAAATCTTCTCGGCATGTCTTTTAGAATCGATAATATCTACGACCTTAAAAATGTCATTCAATAATGACACGTGATTGTAGATAAAGTTTGACTGGAAATTTAAAACATTTTAAAACATGTCTTCTCAAATTTTCTTATGGTTTGTCATTAAATATCAGATAACAACCCGGTCCCTAAAGAAAAGGAAATTGTACGCTTCAGTGCAGCTATTCTTAACAACGAAAAGAGAAGTCTTTTCGGTTTTGAGTTTAAAGATTCAAAACATTCCAAGTTTTGAAACTCAAGAATATGACTTGTGTATACTTTGCTACACGACTCGCGCTTTTTAAAAGAAAAACGTACGACAAAAAGTGCATTTTGTCCTTAAAAGATTAATTTTCTTTATCTCGAGCAATTTTTCTCAAAATATGTTTATCAAACATGCTCGAGTTAAACAAATTTTTCAAAAATGCTGGAAATAAAATCAGAATTAGTTTTTTTCATTTAAATGAAAAAAGATTTTCAAGAAAATTCGAACGCTCGAACAAATCCAAGAAATCTTTCAATATACTACGGTCTTTGTTCGAGGGGGAGAACGAGCTTTTATATGAAAATTTCCAAAAAAATTTCCAAAATAATTCAACAATATTAATCAGGAAAAACGATCTAGAGATTTTGAACACTCAAACAAATTCTACAGCTCTTTAAATAGAAAACGAGTATTTGTTTGAGGGGGAGAAATTATTTTCAGAAAATTAAATTTTTCAAAAAGTATTGTGAAAATGGTTTTGGAAAGTGATTAACTCACTTAGTGGGTCATCGTTTCGTTTGAGGGGGAGTTAACGAGATTAACTCTGTGCCTATCTTTGCAAAATAGGTTTAAACTTAAGAGTATTTAGTATAACTTTTATTAGTTAACTATCTTTAGGACCTAAATGCAAATTAGTTTCAAATTAATGTGTTCGGGGTAATGCATGAACTTTAAGCTTAGTTTAAAACCTCTAGGGACTAGTTTTGCTAAAAAAAATCCATCCCCTAAATACCCATCCAACCCACATACATTTCACCAAAAAAAAATTCTTCTCCCCTTTTTTTCTCTTTTCTCTTGGATCGGCTAGAACATAAGACAAACAAGAGTTCATTTTTATCAAAAGGTAAAACACGAAATTCATTGATAATCATCTTCTTATCTCAAATCCAAAAAGAATTCTTTCATCTCTTCACAAATCTTGAAAAATCAAATTTTTTGATTTAGGATTCATAAAAAAATGAAAGTGTTTAGATGTTAAATTTTCTTAAGGGCTTTTGTAGATTAGGATGTTAGTAGACTAGTGTTAACTTGAATTTAATTGTATCATTAAATTATTTGATCAAAATGTTGGTGTTTGTGGCGTGTTCCAACCGAACCACCCACAAGGGTTGTTTGTTTTGATTGTTTGAATGTAAAGTGATGGATTGTTAGCTTAAAAACATTAATCTTGTTAGTTGATAACAAAAAGTTTTAACCTTTGAACAATAAACATGAAGACTTGTGATTTTTGAAGGTGAAGACAAAGTGTTTGATGAAGTGCTTGTGAAAGACTTTGGTGAATTTTGGAAGTTCAAGACTAGAAGACTCAAAACACGAAGACTTTATAACAACCCAGAATTTTCATCAAATGCATAATCAATCTATTTTACTATGATCACAAATCTACGGGGAAATTTTTCGCTTTATTACATTATTTGCATTGTTAATATCTCAGTATGTCATGTAACTTACATAACTAAAGTAGACGAGCTCACGCAACCTATCTATGGCAATCCTGTCTTCATATATGTCAAGAAAACATCATAAAATGTCAAGTCAATATCTTAATATGCTTATTACAAAGTACATTATTTCTATAATGTACCATTTGCAATGTTATATCATAACGGGCTCTAAACCGTTATCGTATACCTCTAAACCCTAATTTCATGAAGGGTTAATATCTAAAGTGAATATACAAGCTACTAAAGCATATGTACAAGTAATATAACATCTCATTTGAAATATAAACTCCCTCTAAGTCAAGTACAAGTTTTTAAAGCACAATGTACAAGTCATTAAGCATGACATCCCAAAAATAGACGTTTTCCTCCGTTTTCATTCTAATTTCGTCAACCATTCACTTATGTACACTGATACGCTCAAGCATTACAATGTGTAAACCCTAATTATTCTATTCATAAACTTTCATACACATTTTTACTCTTAAAACCCTAATTCAAAACTCAGAAACCCTAACCCGAGCTAAATACTACACTATGACCCGTTTCTTCGTTTTTATCCATTATAAACCCAAACCAACACTCAAATAAGTTGTAATAACTTATTTTACAACCATAACAAATCATATACCATCACTATTTCATAATCTCATTTCATTTATACAAGAATCAAATCCGAGAAACCCTAAATGAACCCTAAATGATCATTCGACCCGTTTTCTCGTTTCTAACCACTTCATTCTCAAGTAAGCAACCAAGAGTCATTGTAAACTCATAAAATGAGTTTACAAACCATTATCCATCATTATCCATCATTACTTTGACAATGTACAAGAATTACAAAGCTAGAAAACCCTAAAAGCCTTATACGAGCCCTAATTCCAACCCATGACTATTTCTTTCCATTTTAACCCATTATAACCTAAACCATCACTCAATTATCATTAATAAACCTCAATATATACCTAGGATCAATAATTTATCAATCATTGGTCCAATGTACACGAATTATAAGCAAAGAAAGTCAAGAAAACCCTAAACCGTACCAAATGGAACCCGCGACCTCATTTCTTCATTTTTAACCCGTTTTAACCCAAACCACTTGCTAACTTTTGTTAATACTTCTTATTACAAACCATTAGAACATGTTTTAAACATTACTTAATCAATGCATTCGAAATAATGGCCAAAAACTTAAATACGAGCCCTAGAACTCCAAATCAAACGCGCGGGTGGTTTTTACTTGTTTAAACCCATTTAAAACCCAACCCATGTGCAAGCACCTCTATTACTAGCCCCTAGACCCTCCTAAGCAGCTTACCCACCTGCTATAACATTTCTTTGGTCCAAATTGAAGCCACATCTCCCCTTTTGTGCCTATGGCAGCCGTGGCATCCACATGGTCTCACCACCATGTTCTAGCTAAATTCTAGCCTATCCAACACATCACATAGATCATCCTAATCGTCCTCTAGGTTACCCATGTGTCCTAGATCAGCTTGCTAAGAAATCTTGGCCTCTAAGGGTCCTTTACCTATAAATAGAACCCATAACCCTTCATTCATTCTCATCCCCCACTTCTTCTTTCTATAACCCAATTGAGCAAACATTCTCAGCTCCATGTGATCCTAGGATCATCTAGGAATATCATTCAAGCAAAGCTTTGAATATTTGAATCCCCGTGAACAAGATACAAGGCGTACGAGTGGAAATACTACCCGAAATGACCCATTTCCACCATTTTTGCTCCTTGAAGCTCAAACCCAGGTTCTAGATATTCTACTACTGCTCCTACACTCTTATAATGTTCATATGATCCTAAATATACTCTTGTTAAAGTTTCATAACTCAATTCATGCTCATTTTCCATTTTGATCCAAAACCGTACACCCGAAACCCTAATTTCGCGTTTTTCTTAAAACTAAATGTTATAATGGTTAAATATTGTTATAATCTATCCTAGCATGCTTAACTAATGTTAAAATAACCACTTTATTGATTAATGAAGGAATTTGAACTTAAAACCCGCGCGTTTACGTTTTGAAACCCTAATTTGACCCGTTTTGCTTCCTAGCTTAACGAATCGTTATTTTAAACTTGTGTTGCATTAAAACTTCATATTTTAGTTTATTATAACTTATAAATGTCTATTGAAATGTTAAACTAAGCTTGCATGGCAATTTGGACATGTTTTGTAATTATAATCCATGCAAGGGGTATATATCGTAACTTTCTGTAAACACTTGTGTCCGTAGTAAAACAATCATGTCTAAAATTCACGGTTTCAAATATAGGTATTCACGACTCAAATCATGTAGTAAACAAATCAAGCTTTAGTAAAAATAATCATGTAAAGCTTACGTAATAGAAATCAGAAATTTGTGTAGTAAAACGATAACGTATCTCACCGCCGAAAACAGTTAGAGAAAACATTTAAAAGAGAAAAGATGGGGCAATACACACAAAGTAATGAAAGGTAATGTACTGTAGTAAAATATACAAGTTTGTAAACGAGCATGTATTCCCCTCGCGGGTTTATAAAACATTGAAAAGATTGAAATGCGAGACTATGAACTCACCTTAGAAGTGAAATGAAGAATAAGTCGAGTGAATGAATGAAAACGCGTCACGGAAATATCCGAAAGCAACCTAAGTAGATATCGGTCGTATAAGTACTAAGTACTAATAACATATATAATTCTATATAGCTACATCACCATCTAATTGTGTTTGAGAAAATAATGTTTAAATCGCATTTGTTCAATAATAAACATGTATTTGAACTCGTATAATCCTAACTAGTTTTAATCGCCTTAGTAAAATAACAATTATAAAGTTAAAACAAGTATAAATATTATTTAAGTGATTCCAAAATGTTTCGCAAAAATTTAAAAAAAAAAAACGAACAACACTATACAATAGATCTCAGTAAATAGTGTCTAGTTTACAAAATATACATCGAAAATTATGAAAATCGCAGGTTTATGTAAAATGTCGTTCAACAACTTTGTAGTTTTACATTTCGACTCAATCGGACCCGAAGGCCCTCGAAAATGACATCAGCAGCCTGCTTAGCGTGCACAGTTTTTCAGCTTATATATATAATGGTTCGATAACTTGAAACGTTGTATCTTACTCGTTTTAAACTCCGTTTTTAGGATTCTTTCGAGTACGTCTTCGTAATTAAAATGTTTTATAATATTTTCCAAAAATTATGCTGTTGTAACAGTAAATTTTATAAAATTAGTTTTATAAAAGTTTAATTAATGTATAACTCGTAAACTATGTATCTTCTTCGTTATAAATCCGTTTTTCGAGTTTCTTACCTTTTTGGAATCGTCATGAGACGTACTATTTTTATAACCTATAAAATACATGCTTTAAAAGTCGAACTCAAACAGTCCCTTTTTAATACATATGTATTTATTTATATAACTTTGTTTTTATTAGTTTTTAGTTTCGATAAAATACCACAAGTCCTTTATATCACATGTCTTATATATATTATAAGTCCTTAGTCCATATTTTGTTCAAGTGTCCATGGTATCAAGTCCTTAACAACGCTTTTAAATCATAAGTCTATTAAGTAACTTTTAGTTAATTAGTTTACCCATATACTTTTTATACATAACCAACAAGTGTACAATACTTATACTCTCTTTATAACATGATATTAGCAACCATATAATATGTGTAAAAGTATACAAAACTATGATCGCAAAAAAATCCATTTTTTTAAGTTTAAAAGTATCCTTAATGGTGATGAGCCATATAAACATTATATGTACATAAAATCATGAAAGTAAAGATATTAAGAGTTTTAGATGACCTTAGGTGAATGAGTGATGAATGAAAAACAAGATCACACCCTTGTGATCAAACCCAAATTTCCAAAGAAAACCTTAACTTGCTTTTTCTTTTGCTTGATTCTTGTAAAGGAACCAAGCCTTTAAATCTTTCTTGGTATGTCATTAGAATGATTTGAACACTGTAAATAGTTAAATACAATTTGTAGTGATGGTTTTTGGTGTTTAAGGTGGGACGTGGCTAGGAGGGTTCCAAAAGAGAAAAATGAGTGTTGATTTTGCTTAAGGAAATGAGTTGTGATATCTCTTACTAGTATGTATGTTTTTATATACCAATTGACTAGTCAACAACACTAAATAGCAAGACCAAGACTATGAGAAAAACATGGGGAGGAATTTAAGGAGAAAACTAGTCAAATGGACATAAGTATTAATAAGCTCTAGTTGTACAAGTCCTATTTGGTAAAGTTGTGTTATCTTGTCTCCCTAGACTCCTTATACACGAATTAGGGAGGGGGAGGGAGTACTAGTTGTATTTTTTTTATCTTGCAAAAATATATAAGCATTTTTCAAAAAAACCTTTTTTGAATTAAAATTGTAATTTCAAAGAAAAAGTGAAACTTTCATTGCCATAAATTTCGGCATACATATGATATATATGATATATATTTTGTAACTTTTATGTATTGGGTATAAATGTGGGTATTTGTTGAAGCGTAGAAAAGTTTTTGTGGTTCCGGGAGTGCCTAAACGCAATTTATCGCGAAACGTATACACTTTACGTATCCGATAATTTTTTTTAAAAAGATTAATTATTACTTTCGTAAAATAATATATTGCTTGTTTGACGAAAACTTCAATTCGTTTGGTGTCCGTTTACGTTGGTTGTTGATTTTTAGTTCACGCGATTTAACTTAACACTTAAAATTAAAAGCGAACGCGTACGAGAAAAGAAAAAAAAATAAATAGTGAAAAATGACAAAATGAATGATGTCATAAAATGACCTGAAAATACGGAATGTTACAGTCTCCTCCGGTTAGAAGAGCCTTGTCCTCAAGGCTCAAGTTGCGGCACTTGAGGAAGGTACGGGTTCGGAGAAAAAGATGCGGATATTTCTTCCGGAATAATGTTGATGAAGAGGTGTAGATAATTATTATTATTATTATTATTATTAATTTTTTTTTTATATGAACAGTGCCCCCAACGGTCGGTGAACAGTAACCCCCAACGGTTACTTTTCCCCTTTTTATACAAAATTTTCTCCTCCATTTCTCCATACAACACTTAATCTTTCACTTACATTTTCTCTTATCCAATCCTCAAAAATGTTGCACATCATCACGATCTTGGCGATGGCGACCGCGATAGCACTCGGCATTTATCTTGCCTACTTCCCATACGAAGAAGGATTTCAGTATTTGGCAATGGTTCTAGCGGTTCTCGTGCCGGTCATTATCCTTGCTATTGGCGTGGATCTATGCTTGAAGGACTAGATACTATGGTTAGGGGAGGGTCGAAATAAAACTTGTATTTCCTTTATGTTCTTATGTAATCTTATTTCTAAGATAATAAATGGATGTTGTGGCAATAAATCTTTTTGTTATTTTCATTTATGCCTTTCGATAATTTCGTTACCACGCTTGGTAATTCGTTTGCATTTCCCTTCTAAATTGATTTAACTTGGGTGTTTCAAGATTTGTGATGTTGGTTTAATATTTATTGTTGCGACCAAGGCTCGGCTCCTAGTGGGCTTATTTGTTCCCTTCAGCTTAAAGCGTTAGTTATAACATTCTCCTCTCTAGGTGACGGATTTCATACCTATGATGGCATTACCAATACTAAGTTCTATGGCATTGTGTCAATGTTGAATAGGTGATTTAGTAATTTCCCTAATGGCGAGCAAATTTGATAGCGAATTGTCCTAAGGCGACTAGCGATGTGTCTTGGCTTCATGGCTTAGGATTTGGTATAAGATGACGTCGGCTTTATAGTAAGGTGGAGTAAAGGCCTGCTTAGTTGTTATGGTTACTAATTTAATTTCCTAAAATAAACGCGTCTTATGAATACGTATACAAAACTTGATAAAGAGAAAGGCTAGAAAAAAGAAAAAAAGATTACCAAATGCATGTGTAAGTTTTTATAAGACTAAAAAGTTCGGGCTGAATGGTTACTGCCTCAAAGGAGCCTCAAACTGTGTGAGGAAGCCAGCAACATAGGGAGCCTCAGAGATTAAGGTGATCAGAATAATAAATGCATGATTCTGGGTTCTGTATGCCGAATAAGCTAATGACCATAACGGAATAAGGGGGAGCTTGAGAAAGGAGGGGCAACGATCGATCATGTAACAGAAAGGCACACTATCAGAATAACTATAACAATAACAACCGATAACAATGATCACCACCAAAGCAGCAGAATAGGAAGCAAGAAAACCAGTTAAGGGACTTATACTGCCAACGGCGGAGATGGGGGGTAAACTGGAAATCATAACCTTTTGTGAAAGATGCAAAAACAACTACATCACGCTAGGGGTCCCTTATAACTATCGAATGGTCGGACTTGCAACCAAGATAAAGGAACATCTACCAAGAACTCTAACTATAGAACTCCTCTCTAACTAACCCCCCCCCCCTCTCCTCCCTAAAAAAAAAAAATACCACTAGAAGCGGGGGGAAGAAGCGGGTGGGCAAACTTCCTCTTCCTACTCTCTCCGTCGTGAGGAGGGAAGAAGGGGGAGGTGAGAGAAAAGCCTAAGGTAACTGGCCGATAGCGTAGGGATACCGGGGGGCGGGTGGGGGAGGACGGCGGGGGGGGGAAGACGTGCGGGGAGGGGAAAGGTCATAGGGTACGCAAAATTGATCCAAACCAACTAGAAACTAATAATACAAGAGGGGTCGGATTTTGGGAGAGACGGTAGGGGGTACCGGGCGGTGGGGGGTTGGGAACGGGATGGTTGATGATGGGGAGCCGCTGGGGGGTTGGGTGGGAAAAGGAAAGTGAGGGAGGTGAGCATGTGTATGGGCGGAGGGCTGGCTTAGGGCTAGTGGGTTGGTGGGAGGGTTGGGTGGGGGGGGGGTTCGTGAAAGCGAAGACAACCTATCTAACAGGGAAAGGGGCATACTTAGGATCCAAGCTTGCCTTGGTTGTTTGACTTTGAGGATTTCTACCCTAGGGGAGAAACAAATATCTCATAGGATATTTGAAAAACTCTCATCAGAATCTTCTTCGAATCTAGGAAACCCCAATCATCAGATTCCGTCCGTCGTCTGTGGTATTACATTATATCCTACTACATGAATTACTATAGCCTAAAGTACCCTGCAACGCTTGTTATATCATATGTAAGAGTTTCGTAGGTAAAGCTATCCATGCAAAAGAATAGAAGTGATGATTCGGGGGCGTTACAAATATCTTGTTAATCCTGATGGGATAGCTCAAGAACTACTGACATTATTTGTCAAAGTCCCTTAAATTCTATTATTTCAAAACTGCTCGTGGAATAACTTTCGCTCATGGGAGGGGGTGCCCTTTAGCAACATAAATTAATCATCCGGTCCTGGCAATGGGCGTGTCGATTATGGGGGGGCGGTATTAGTACAAGGTAATGCATCTCGGAAATTATCTAACTAAACCATCCATTGATCATACATTTTCTACACATTACCATATCGTTTTTTATGTTTTGTTAAGGTAAGATGATTTATTGATCATCTTATAAAAATGAATTAGGTTCCACTTCTCTTCATTTGAATAAGGAAATTATAAATCCTCTGCACTAAACTATGAATTTATAAATTCTTCTCAGTTACGAAACGAAGTTGGTGAGGGGTACGCTTCTTTTTTGTAAGAGACAAATTATAAATAAGTAGGCTTAAGTATATAACATACGTACAAACAAGTTTCTTTCAATCCGTTTGTACAAACAATTCCTTAATCATTATAAATATTTCCTTCATCATCTGTCCATTTCAAAATCTGTATCTCACGTGATTAGCAACTCTCTTACACAATTCATATCATAGATATCTTTTACATCTCGTCATTCATGATACTCTGTATTGTCTGCTAAAAACTCTCTGGCTTTATAGATATCTTCCAACGTAATAACAAGGAAAACACTCAGCATCTATTCAATATATCAAATATTTCACAATACCATTGAGTATGAAAAATTTTGACACAATGACTTGTGTATAGCATTCTTATTCTATGTTAGACTGTTTAAAGTTAATGAATAACGATTCGCTATTACGATCTGAATACGCACAGTATTTCATCCACGGGGGGGGCCGTTGTTCGTAGAGCTCACGTTCTAAGGTGAATCTGAGAGAAATTCTATTGGTGTGCGATCATCAAGAAGGTGTAGGTCTTTGAAAATAGAGTAAGGACGTGTGATAAGGAGGTAATTATAATGTATGGTGTAGCAATTATAAATTAGAAAAATGCAGTCACACATGGTGGACTTATGTGACCATTGAGTTCAACCTAACATAAAAAATCAAATACATTAGCCATACTTTACATATCTTACAAAATACCTTGTGTCGTTATATAAACTTCCTGGTTTTCATTACCACCAACTTTTATACTACCTTATAAACTATATCGTTTATACCGTATAAGATTTTTTTAACATAACATTAGTTTGACTAAATGAGCATTTTATCGTTAGTTCCTAAATTATGGATAGCATGATCACCTATGTATAATTCAGGAAGGACCATGATATGCTGGGAGTAGTCACCATAAAATTTTGTCAAATTACCTTTATGTTCCATCTCCCTCTCTCTCTCTCTATATATATATATATATATATATATATTTTCTTTCCTTCCTCTACATTGTCAACGAGATTATATTGTACATGTGTTTTATTAATATTTTGCGTGCGTATTCATGATTCGTGTCAGTCAGTATTTGTAACATTCCGTATTTAAGGTTACTATTTATTCCAAACTTTATTTCTATTTTCATTTTTAAGCAAAGTCATTAATTTTACGTTTACCCGATTTAGTAAGAATTTCTCGTATTTAGCTTTGTTTGAGCCATATTTAGGAATCTATTCCGTCTTCGCATCTTAAGTGATTTAATAATCTCATAATATCCCCCGATGATTATAATTTTCCTCATTTTCATTTTCCGTTGTGTTTCGCGTTTACTTAAATTTCTAGCTTAAAACTCGCGTTTTTACCTTAAAACTTTACCTTTATTTAATTTACTTTACACTATACTTTAATTAAACTTATAAAGTAAAAATAAAAAAAATATAATATTTTACAAACCCAAGGCCTATGGCCGGTTCTACAAGTACACACACAACCTCTTTTCAACTTTCTATAAACCTAATCATACTTCTCTATTTTCCATACATGCAAAAAAAACCCTTCACTTCTCAAAATCTCAAAAATTTCTCTCTTCCTCTTTGGTCCCCATTGCTGCCGAAATTGGCCTCACCACCACCACCATCATACAAAATTTTTCATCTCATTTTTATCTTCTTATAACCATCCTCAAGCCTCTTGCAAAGTTTGGTAGTTTTTCTTGAAGATTTGAAGGAGTTAGGGCTCGTTTTCTTGAGGGTTTTGATTGGGGTTTTATTGGGGCCATTCTTGGTGATATTTAGGAAGGTTGGAAGCTTGTTAAACTTGGGTTCTTTGGTTCGAATCAGCCCCATAAGAGAAGAGTATTTGATGTTAGATTATGTAGCCTTAATCTTTCTTTTGTAAGCCCTAATCTTTCTTTTGTTAGTCTTATCTTTTTATTTCTTGCTTTCTTTAATTTTAATCCATGAAAATGGATGTTTAAGTTCTGAATATATATATGTGATGATGTTCTTGAGGGTGTTTTCATTTAGTTATGGCATTGGGTTAGGTCTTAGATGAAGTAAAATGATGTTTAAAAAGGTTTTAAGTTGAAATATTGGGACTGTTTTGAAAATAGTAGCAAAACATGTGATTTTCTAAAAATATTTGGCCTGGAGACTATGATTAAATTACATTACTGGAAAGATATATGTCTTAGCATCATAGGAGAGTTGGATTCTCAACCAACTCCTTGGGATGAGTGAGTTATGATCAAAACAAGAAAATAGGTCAAATCTGGACATATGATTAGGATACGAGTTAAACTCCAAATTTTTGCCATAAAATAATAGATCTTAAAGATTGGGTCAGTATTAGACATCATAAGGAAACCATATCCTTTGACCTCACCTTCATTGCTGTCATGGTTAGGGATTTATGGCCATTTTAGTAAAGGGTAAAATTTTTACTAACTTTCTGTTTTGGATAACCAGGGGTAAAATGGTCTTTTCACATAGTTACGAAACTTTGTAAATTATGAGACTTACATTTCTGGAAACTAGACACAAATATTTTTCCAGAGGTGAAAGTCTCACATATATAACATTTGTGAGCTAGGAGATATGAGTCCACCTTCATTGCTATCATGGTTTGTGGGATTTATATGTGCCATTATAGTAAAGGGAGTAACAAAATAATTTGACAAACGTCTGTTTTGAGTAACATCATGGGTAAAATGAGGTCTTTTCACATATGTTAAGCTGAGAAACTTTGTAAATTGGATGAGACTTACATTAGTTTAGAAACTAGACAGCAAATATATTTCCAGGTGTAAAGCCTCACATATATTAGACATTTGTGTAGCTCGAGGAGGATATTAGTCCAGGAAGTTCAAGTTAAAATCAGAAAACCGAGTTTTATTACTCTAGTCTTGAAAATTCTAAAGAACGTGTATAGTAATCACGCGATGATAAACTAGAGAAGTTAGAAGCCGAAACTTAGTAGATGTCATTTGCCTATAATTACCAGTCACAAGATCAACTTTTGGGATTAAAAAGGACTTGGGGAAGTCTAGTGAATGCCATGCTTATCCGGAAAACACGTCTCATGATCAATGGCTTAATTTTTACTATTGTTACTTCCTACGTACTAAATCGTGTCACGTCTTTTAGAGTGCTTTAGGAGTACTTCCTGCTCGTTCAAGACTCGTCATACTTCTGATTAGACTTGTTCTTACGTGAGTTCATACCTTCGGCGTTTCAACTTTAAACGTGTTTTTATAAACCCCCGCGAGGGAGAACATGCTTGTTTTATAAACCTGAAACACAAGAAACTTTTGGTATGCTGGACCGATATGAGATTAATTTGTAATGAGTAGCTTTGCCAAAAGACCCTACACAGAACTGTTAATGGGCCTATAATGGTGAGCGCTAGTACAAGTATAATAGATTATTGGGCTTGACAAACCCTATCCGGGGTAGAGATCGAATCCTTTCAGCACCCTTCAACGGAACAATTTGTATTTGGAATTTAGATAGAGGAATAATCCCTAGTTAGGGGCAACGTGATTTAACAATACAAGATAATGTGTTAACATAAGGCTCGGTGTCCATAAGCTCATTTAAATAGAAACTTAATTAATGGAAGTCGTACAACAAGTCAAACATGAACAAAACTGTGTGCCTTTTTATATCCTTAACAAACTCTATTGGCTTCACTCAACATTTGTTGACTTTAAGCATGTTTTATCTCAGGTAACTAAGGGTGATGGATGCTGTGTACGAGGAGTCTGCGCTAAAAGTTTTTAAGAACTTGTATTTTGTTCCATTTATAAAACTAATTACCCATGTTTTGGAAATCTCATGTTATGAATTTGGTAATGATCATGTGGGACGTATGTTTAATTACTCTGAAATCTCTTTAAATGGAACAATGTTTTTTTTAAACGCCTCTTTTTGAGTCGTTTTCTATATCCTTGTGCAATTGAACTATGAATTAACACCCAATGTTGTATATTCCGCTGCATGAAATTTGGGGGTGTTAAAGTGATTGTGGTAGTCAGCGAGCTACCAGGTTATGAGAGAACGAGGTCAAACAAAAAATTCACCCAAACTATAACCCTTTTCTCTATTGGCCGCGCTAAGAGACGTCCTCTAAGCCCTGTGTTGTTATTCTCATTATCATGAGTCTTTTTGCCATTGTGAGGTATTTATGCACATTATTGGTTGTCATTCTAAACTATTGAATATTCAGTAGAATTGAAATATTCATTACATATGGTGTATTAGGGGGTATTTGATGGAGCGTAGTTTATATGTAATTGATACGTATATATATCGATTGATATGCTTATCCGCGAAGCATCAAGAATTGTTTATTTAGATTTCAAAAATGAAATTTTTATATGTAACAAATATTATTGTGCATATTCATATTATTTATCGATCATCATGCATATTCCTGAAGCATCGTCATGCATTCGCATTCTCATATAAATTATTATTCATATAGTAATCCTTATTTATTTTACGCAATTTGCAGATCATCATGGCCAACCTACCCCCTAACCATAACGAGTTCGCGCCAGCTGCGGAGGCAGCACCAGACAACATGAACGGTTGGGTTGAAGAGGAAGACCCAGAAATGGAGGAAGAGGAGGAAGATCCGGAAGAAGATCCGGAAATGGAAGAAGAAGAGGAAGAGATGAATGCTGATGAAGAATGGGACGGCCCAGAGTGGATACTTCCTTATCAGGGGGCGGACCCACTTTACCCTCCGCCACCTGCATCTGACTCCGAGTCTGAGATTGAGTTTGAGGAGGCTGAGGCTGAGGCCGAGGCTGAGGTTGCACCTATACCACCTCCTGTTCCTGCTAATCCTGAACCTGAGGCTGTTACCATCGGTACTGGCAGACTAACACCACTTAAGAGACTCTTCACTGACACTCAGGTTTGGACAGGATCATCATCATCTTCTGCCGCTGTTGGTCATGACCCTGAGGATCTCACTCCGAGTCGCGTTAGGAGTGATCTAGATGCACTTCATCGCAGGATTCGACAGATTGAGAATGATGACATGCGTGTAGTGAACAAACGACTAAGGATGATGTTGGATTGCAGTGAGAACCGTACTAGAGCTACTTGGAGGGAGCTGGATCGTGCGACATGGCATTACCATCATGTGAGGCGTTGGTCTATTGCGGTTGAGAACCTATTACCACCGCGTCTGCAGTATCAAGAGCCGCCATATGCTCTACCTGAGGCTCTATTGGCTCCAGTTATTCATGAGGATCCTAGGGATCCATATATTGCCGCACGTGATGCCGCCACTGCTCCTGCTACTGATAATGATGATTCACCTACTCATGAGGAGACTTCACCATCTGAGCCACAAGGATCTCCACCTCGTGACTCTTAGTAGTTTAGTTTCATTAGTAGTATCTTTTATTCTGTAATCACTAAACTGAATCTTCAGTTAGTAGAATTGATGCCATTGGTTGTAACGATTTGTATCATTTTGTGAAACAATGCAACTATGTATTAACTCTTTTTGGTAATGAATGATGAAAATGGCTATCTTTTGATTTACTACTTGATGTTGTTGTGATTGTTGTTATTATTGGTTCGTTTGTATATGATGTGATTATGTCATTATATAAATACTCATTGAGGCTTTCTTTGTGTTGTGATAGAATCATGCCACCAAAACCAATGAGCCAAGCTGCTATTGAGCGACTCATCACTGAGAGGGTCAATGCTGCTGTGGAGGCAGAGCGAGAAAGGCAGGTAAACACAAGGGGACAAGGAGGAAATGCTAACGAAGCTGGGGGCCAAGGTGGGGCGCCAGCTGTTCGAGAATGTACCTTTTCGGGATTTATGAAGTGCAACCCTACGGTCTTCCATGGACACGAGGGAGCTGTTGAGCTAAGTAGGTGGTTTGAGAAAACGGAAATGGTTTTTAGGATAAGTGAGTATGCTGAAGCGAGAAAGGTTAAGTTTGCTACTGCCACACTTTAAGGGCGTGCCTTGATGTGGTGGAATTCCCAGTTGGGCCTGACATGGTGGAATTCCACTAGATGCAACTAGGTGGATTAGAAGGCTGTCTAACAATCGTGACTAAAATGAAAGGGTGAATACAGAAGAGTTTTGCCCCTAATAGGAAATGCAAAGCGAATGGGAGCATGAACTATGGAATTTGAAGGTTAAGGATTTTGACATATCTACTTACACTTAGCGCTTTCATGAGCTGGTTCAACTATGTCTGGAAATGGTCCTGGCCGAACGCAAGAAAATTGAAGCTTATATCCGGGGATTAACTGACAACATCAAGGGAACAGTTATTGGATCCAAACCCACAAGCCTGAATGAAGCTGTGCGCATGGCACACGCATTGATGGAGCAAAAGGCTCAGGCTCGAACAGAAAGGATTGCCGAGGGCAATAAAAGAAAATGGGAAAGTTCACAGGGTGGTAACAACGGTAATAACAGAAACAACAATAGGGACAACACCCGCCATAACCAGCAGAACAATCAGAGGCAGGGGAATGCGCGGGCAATGACCACCGCCCCTGCTGAGCAAGGTGGGTATGCTGGAAACAAACCGCTCTGTAATCGTTGTAGAAAGCATCACTTTGGTTATTGCAAGGTAGTATGTAACAACTGTGGAAAGGCGGGCCACATGGCACGAGATTGTAAGGGCAAAGCTATAGCTACGGGTGCTAATGCGCGACCAACCGTGACGTGTTATGATTGTGGAGAAAAGGGGCACACAAGGAACTATTGCCCGAAGAGAAAGGATCCACAAGGTGAGGAAGCTCGAGGTCGTGCTTACGTGATTAAAGATACTGAGAAGCAGCAAGGACCTAATGTGGTTACGGGTACGTTTCTACTCAACAATCGTTATGCTACTGTGTTATTTGACTCAGGATCTGACAAAAGTTTCGTGAACACTAGTTTTAGTCACTTGATTGACATTAATCCGGTTAGACTAGATACTAGTTATGAGGTTGAATTGGCCGATGGAAGGGTGGCTAGTACTAATAAGAGGATGTACCCTGAACTTATTAAACCACTTATTTAAAATTGACCTTATGCCCATCGAGCTGGGAACTTTTGACCTAGTTATTAGGATGGATTGGTTAGTTGATCAAGACACCGTTATCGTATGTGACAAGAAGGTAGTGCATATACCTGTTAAGAACAAGACGTTGGTAGTTGAGGGCGACCGTGGTACGTCCCGATTAAAGATCATATCCTGCATTAAGGCCAGCAAATACATCGAAAGAGGACATCAGTTGTTCGTGGCACATGTAACCGAGAAAGAACCAAAGGAGAAACGTTTGGAAGATGTACCGATGATTCAAGATTTCCCCGAGGTGTTTCCATACGACTTACCAGGACTCCCACCACCTCGGCAAGTGGAATTTAAAATTGAACTTATACCAGGTGTTGCACCTGTTGCGCGCGCCCGACCAGATTAGCATCACCATTCCGAGATAAGAAATGGCAGACCAATTGCAAGAGTTATCAGAAAAAGGGTTTATTCGCCAGAGCTCGTCGCCATGGGGAGCGCCGGTGCTATTCGTAAAGAAAAAGGATGGAACTTTCCTAATGTGTATCGACTACCGCGAGCTAAACAAGTTGACGGTCAAAAATCATTATCCTCTCCCGAGAATTGATGATTTATTCGATCAACTTCAGGGCTCAAGTGTGTATTCGAAGATTGACTTGCTCCCGGGTATCATCAACTCCGATTAGAGAGTAAGACATCCCCATTACTGCCTTCAAACTAATACGGTCATTATGAATTACCAAGTGATGCGTTCGGCTAACTAATGCGCCTGCGGTGTTCATGGACCTAATGAATCGGGTGTGCAAGCCGTACCTCGACAAGTTCGTGATCGTGTTTATTGATGATATACTTATTTACTCTAAGGGCAAGGAAGAACATGAGGAACACCTGAAGACCATTCTAGAACTACTGAAAAAGGAGCAACTATATGCAAAATTCTGGCTTGAATCTGTACAATTTCTCGGTCATGTGATCGATAGTAAAGGCGTTCACGTTGATCCTGCAAAGATTGAGGCAATCAAGAACTGCTCAAATACGCCGACACACCAACTGAGGTGAAGCAATTTCTGGGTTTGAGCCGGTTATTATCAGAGATTCATTGAGGGTTTCTCTTTAATTTCCAAACCTCTTTACTACCAAGTTAAAACCCAAAGAAAAGAAGTATGAATGGGGCAATGACGAAGAGTGAAGTGTCAATATTGCTTTAAGCAGAAACTGTTTTTGCACCTATATTGCATTGCCCGAAGTATCAGAAAACTTCCGTTGTGTAATGCGAATGCATCACTTAAGGGTTTGGAGCTGTTTTGATGCAAAGAGAAAAGGTTATAGCTTATGCCTCCTGGCAATTGAGAACTCACAAGGAGAATTACACGACCCATGACTTAGAACTGAGGGCCGTGATTTTTGCACTAAGATTATGGAGACATTATCTCTACGGAACAAAGTGTGTAGTTTATACGGATCACAAGAGCCTTCAATACATCCTTGATCAGAAGGAACTTAATATGAGGCAGCGCCGGTGGATCGAACTCCTGAGTGATTCCGTTATCATCCCGGCAAGGCAAACGTGGTGGCTGATGCTTTGAGCCGAAAGGAAAAGGAACCGATAAGGGTTAGAGCATTGGTAATGACAGTTCACCCAAATCTACCTGAGCAAATCCGTAACACGCAATAGAAGCAATAGAAAAAGAAAGACTGTAAAGGCCATAAAAATTAGAAGATAAATCACCAGATATTCGAGGTTCGTTCCCGACGAAACCAGATATTTTTTACAAGCGTATTTTTGTGGCTTCCACAATAGGAGGGTTTGAGAAATTTTAATTTATGCAACGAATCCCCATAAATCCCAAATACACATTCATCCGATCCGAACAAGATATAATCAAGACTTGAAGCAGCTTTACTGGTGGCCAAACATGAAGGCTGATATCGCCACCTATGTTAGCAAGTGCCTGACCTGTGCTAAGGTTAAAGCTGAACATCAAAAGCCATCTGGTTTACTTCAACAACTGAGAAAATTCTGATCTGGACATGGATCGAATAACCATGATTTATTGTTGGATTGGACTTCCGAGAACCCAAGTGGGTATACTCTATATGGGTCTATTGTCGACCGAATTACCAAATTTCGGCATACTTTCTACCAAGTTAAAGACGACAGACAGTATGGAGAAGCTCTACTCCGCTATACTGAAAGAAATTGGTCGTCGACTATGTAGAGCCAATTACTATCATATCGGACATAGACAACAAGATTGCATCAAATATTGGCGGTCACTTCAAGGAGCCTTATGGAACCACAACTGCGATTGATCACCCATATCAACCCGCAGACGGATAGCCAAAGCGAGAGAACAATAACAATCTTGGAAGATATGTTGCGAGCTTGCATGATTGATTTTGGAGGTAGTTGGGATCGACATTTGCCATTAGTCGAATTCTCATATAACAATAGTTATCACGCGAGTATTAAGGCCGCTCCATTTGAAGCACTTTATTTGCGGAAATGTAGGTCACATGTTTGTTGAAGTGGGGTTGGAGATAGCCAACTCACAGGTCCAGAAATGATAGGAGAGACAACTGAGAAGATAGCGCATATCAAAAACCGATTGTTGACTGCTCGTAGCTATCAGAAAAGCTACGCAGACGTGAGACGTAGGCCACTAGAATTTAACGTGGGAGATAAGGTTATGCTCAAGGTATCGCCTTGGAAGGGCGTGATTCATTTTGGGAAGCGTGGGAAGTTGAGCCCACGATATATTTGGCCATTCAAAATTCCTGAAAAGAGTTGGCCCATTATCCAAAAAAACAAACAAAAAAAAAAAATAATTTAGAGCTGGGCCAAGAGAACTCCAAGGGATCCACGAACAAACTATTAATGACTCAAATTTAAGAAGTATTGTCAGAAGATGAGTTTTACATCATTTCCTCTTTGATGAGGATTCAACATGCTACAACCTCGATATGACAAGTTGCAATTTTAAATGAATACAAAAAAAAGGAAAATAAAACAGACCCGGTAGTGAAATAAATGGACCGTGAGTTGATAACACAGAAACAAGAGAGCGATTTGGAAGCAAAAGCCATGAAACCAACCCATTCTTACAAGGTCTGTTGGAACTGAAACTTATTCTTGGATGGAACAAAAGAACCTTACACTCCGCGTTGTATGGTACCGAAAGCAGTATAACAATGGGTAGCGTGAGGATCTAATGAAGAGCAAATATTCCATTACTACCTTAATTAACAAAAGCGACAATGAGAAACGGATAAGTCAAATATGCGACACCTTCGTGTTACTGGAATGTGTCTTGGCAATAGGATGTGTCTCGGAATGCCGTTATGGAGGGACGTGTGCCACTTTTGTGGTAAACTTATCACCATTTGTCGCGATTTCCAGTCAACGAAGGTCATTATTAAATCTCGACTTAGTTTCAATTTTTATTTTTAAATAAATATCGAGTTTTGCCTTTACGTCGATTTAGTAAAAATCGCCCTTTTATATTTTTCGCGAGCCGTGTCTAGGATCGTTATCCGTTTAATTATGCTAGAAGTTAAAAATACTATATTATGCCTCGTTGGCTCAATAATTTTATTTTTATACTCTTCGCTTGTTCTCGAGTTTTAGCCGAAAACCTTGTTTAAATAATTAACACTTACGTATACCCTTTTAAAAATAATACTTGTATCAAATTAACACAACAAATTTTAACAAAAAAAATAATATAAAAACTAGGCCCATAGCCTCTCCTAGCCGCCCCATATCCAACACCACACTCAATCCATTTTTTTGAGTTCCCAAGAAATTGATATGACACTTTTGCATGTCCAATTCATTTAAAAACCCATTCACTCTAACTCATAACTCATCACACAGTAAACCCGCAATAAGAAAACAACTGCACTCCTTCCCTCTCTTATTCATTCTGTCGAACAAGCAACAACCATAACACCACCATAAAATATTTTTACATTCACATAATCACCTACAATACACTTCTAACAATCAACCTCACCTACATAACCTTATCATCATTATAAGAGAAAGCACCATGCAAGAATTTTTCTAAAATCTTGATTTTATTAGTTCTTGAAGTTTTTGATTGAAGAAAAAGGGTAAGGAATTTGAAGATTAAGTTGAAAAACAAGTTTGGGTGTACTATAAAATCAAGGTTGGGGTACTTAAGGGTGTGTTTTGGAATCGGCTAAACACCAATGAACAAGTAGGGATTTTCGAGTTTCGAGTTCGAATTGTTATTCCTTTATTTTCTTTTTCTTGCTATTACTACTAATGATTGTAGAGAGCTCCTCTATAACTCTAAAACCCCATCTTTTGATATTTTTTTTTTTTTTATAGAATATGCGTATGTTTATAGGGTTTATATATTAGTTTAGGAATCCCACAGAATGATGTTAATATTTTGGTTTTTGAGTATGTTGAATTCAAAAATAATTGTTATTATGAGTAAGGATAGGGAGAGTTATGGTCCTAGTTAATGTGTATTTGTTTGAGTTTGTGGTGTGGTGAAATAAAGAAGCGTTTGATTAATGTATTGAAACGGGTTTTTTTATCAGAAAACTAAAAAAGAGCACAGAGCCCCCACCTTTTTTATGGCCGTAAAAATAAATAAATTTAAAAATTTTGGTTTACAGATTAATTGGAATAGCTTCTTTTATTTTTGCCCTTTTGCCAAAAGCGTAAGACATTTAGTTTACCTAATTTTAGGATCTTTGAATCCTAAGAAAAAAATTAGTTAAAAATTCAGTTTATTTGGGTATATGAAATAGTTTTTGCTGACTAGAATTTTGGAAAGGGGTATTTATTTTTTTCGTCACTTTTCTAATCTGTTTTTCGCCATTTCGGCCAAAACACGAACAGTTTGTTCGGTGGAGAGCACAGATGGCGTTTTAACTTCGACCCGGGTTCAGTTGAGGTCTAAAATCAAGTAAAAATGGGTCTAAAAGCTAATGCAAAAACTTGGTTTTCATTTCTCGCTCAAACGTGCATCAGATCTGATGGCAGTGCGTTTTCCGTCTATTTCTTTCCTATTGTCCGGGTCGCTCGGCCAAAACTAAAAAGTTGTCCGGAACGTCGTTTTACGTCAAGGTACTTTGGAGTCCGAGATGTAAAAATGTGTTCTAATAGGTCGTTTTTGAAACGGGTCAGAATTTGCAAAAATATAATAAAAAGTAAAAACTACTTGTAAAAATAGTTGGTTGGCTGAAATTTTGTAAAAAAAATTAGGGGGAATTAGAGCATTTTGGATCCGTTTTGGCTATGGAAATTTAACAATAGGCAATAATTTGGGGCGAGACATATATATTATTTGGGGAAACGTTCGCTCATCAAAAAATAGTAAGTCTATAAATAGAAACTTTATATATGTAATTATGTATATAGTCATAAGGTAAACAAGGAAATATGGATAAGTATATATATATTATTGGCGTGTCGGGAGTCGTCGAAAACTTAACATTCTATTAATCGGTAATTCATAACTTACCATAAATGGACTTTCCAAAAATAAAAATTTTCCTAAAATATTAACCTGCTAAAAATAGAAACTTTCCAAAAATAGTAATCTGCTAAGAATAGAAAGTTTCCTAAAATATTAACTTGCTAAAAATATAAACTTTCCAAAAATAGTAACCAGGTAAAAATAGAAACTTTTCGGAAAAACGTCGTGAAGTAATATCGAGAGAAATACAATTATTATAAGCGTCTTAATTAATAAAACTTAGGGCGTTCATGTGGATTCCATAATATGTAATTATATATATATGTGTGTAGTAAATATGTTTATTTACTTATGGGATTTATGCACTTTACACTCGATCTTTAGACAAAGTAAATTTCCACAGTACCCCTCTCAACGTGTTCTTTAATAAAATGATACCGGATGTCAATGTGCTTTGTCTTAGAATGTTGGACTGGATTGCATGAAATAGCAATGGCACTCTTGGAATCACAATACATCGGAATCCGATTGTATTTAAATCCATAGTCAAGCAGTTGAGTACGCATCCATATCACTTGAGCACAGCATGCAGACAATGAAACATATTCAGCTTCTGCAGTAGACATCGCAGTACAATCTTGTTTCTTTGAACTCCAACTCACGAGCTTTCCACCTAAAAATTGCAATCCTCCTGATGTGCTTTTACAATCATCTTTACAACCTGCATGGTCCGCATCTGAATAGGCAATTAGTTCAAAACCAGAATCCTTCGGATACCATAGGCCCATGTTATAGGACTGTCTTAGGTACCGGAAGATCCGTTTGACCTCTTTGAGGTGTTTGACCGTAGGTCGTGCTTGATAACGTGCACATACAAAAGTAGCAAAGGCTATGTCTGGTCGACTGGCTGTTAGATACATAAGCCCTCCTATCATACGACGATAAGTCGTTTGATCAGTAGGAGTGCCTTGTAAATCAGCATCCAGTCTCTCTGTTGCCATAGGTGTGCTCATGGAGACACATTCATCTAGACCATGTTTCTTTAACAACTCTATTGCATATTGTGACTGACTTATGAATATGCCACGGGGAGATTGATGAACTTGAAGTCCAAGAAAGAACTTTAGTTCACCCATCATCGACATTTCAAAATTGTTTTTCATTAAGTTTGCAAATCTTTTTGAAAAATCTGGATTTGTTGATCCAAAAATAATGTCATCAACATATACTTGAACAAGTAATATGTCTCCCCCGTGACGTCTAGTAAACAAAGTTGGGTCAATTATACCTTTATTGAACCCGTGTTCAATTAGAAAAGAAGACAGTTTGTCATACCATGCACGAGGTGCTTGCTTAAGACCGTATAGAGCTTTTTTCAACCTGTAGACGTGATTTGGAAATTCAGAATCAATAAACCCTTCAGGTTGGCTGACATAAACTTCTTCTTTCAAAGGACCATTGAGAAAAGCCGTTTTGACATCCATTTGAAAGATAGTGATATTCATATGAGCAGCAAAAGCAATGAACATCCGAACAGCCTCAAGACGAGCAACAGGAGCAAATGACTCCTCAAAATCAATGCCTTCTTCTTGCTTATAACCTTTAGCCACAAGACGAGATTTGTTCCGAACCACAATATTTTCTGCATCACACTTATTCTTCCAAAGCCATTTGAGAGCAATAACATTCTTTCCTTCTGGTCGTGGAACCAATTCCCAAACTTGAAGTCTTTCAAATTGATTCAACTCATCTTGCATGGACTCAATCCAACTATGATCGGCCATAGCTTCTTTGATGTTCTTTGGTTCAATAGTGCTAACGGTTAATGCATACATGCAAACCTCAGAATCGGTATGTAGCCGTTGACGAGTCATAACAGGTTTGGATGGGTCACCAATAACTTGGTCTAGAGGATGATCTTTTGTCCAAATGTGAGTTGAGGGTTGTACTTGATGGAAATTCTACACATTTGATGGTTTGAGATTCGTTGTAGATGACTCAATTTCCTCATGATTCAGAGAATCATATAGAACAAACTATGTATTACCATTAAAATCAGCAGAATCTTCTTGATTGAATTCATCAGACTCTTGTAAAGAGATTGGAGAAGTTTGTTTGGCAGATGTTGTGACAACATGAGGAGCCTCATGTGTGTCAACAATGATTGAAGATGTAGAAGGTGAGTCTTCTTGATCGTGAGTCGGTTGTGCAGCGGAATTGATGGTAGTATCAGAAGATTTCTGCTCAAAATAATCTTCAAACATTGGACCGAACAAATTATCCAAATCCTCTTTTGAAGGAGTATTCATTAAGTCATCTGATGAATTTTGATTATTAAATCGTTGAAGTTCGGGTTCTAAACAATCGTGTTCAGAAGCTATTGCTGTAAGCTCATCAAACTTGACATGAATAGTCTCCATAATCCTTTTGGTGCGACGGTTATAGATTCAAAAACCTCTTGATGTTTTCGAATAACCAATAAAAACCCCAATGTCTGCTTTAGGTTTCATTTTCCCAAGATCATCACGGTCATTTGTCGGATAACACAATGAGCCAAACACATGAAAATACTCAACATTTGGCTTTCGTCCATGTAACAGCTCATAAGGTGTTTTATTGTGTCGTGTGTTGATGATTGACCGGTTTTGAGTAAAACATGCTGTAGCAACTGCTTCAGCCCAAAGAAATTCAGGTAACCTCGAAAAAATAAGCATTATGCGAGCAGCCTCAACCAGAGTACGATTACGTCGTTCTACTACTCCATTTTGCTGAGGTGTGCGAGCAATTGAAAATTGTTGCATAATGCCTAACTTTTCATAATAAGCTTTGAGAGTTGCATTCTTGAATTCAGTGCCATTATCAGTCCGAATCTTGCAAACTTTGGCTTTGTAATTCAATTGAGCTTGAGCAATGAATTTGTAAAACCCACATGAAAATACCATGAAATTTAAAAATTTTAAATAACAAAGAAAATCGACAAGTAAACCCATGAATTTGAAATATACTTCTTTCCATTGAATGAAGCTACCCGCATTGATCCGCATAAATCATAGAAGTAATTCCAGTTTTGGGAGTGGATCCACATTGGAACAAATTAGAGTGGATGAGAAAGCTATCTTGGCATTATTCTCTTTCACAAGCAAAACAAAGGTGATTATTATCCATATTTAAATTTCTAGGAAGACCATCAACCAGTCAAGTCTGGTAAATCTTTTATGGTGCCAAATTAAGACGTGAAAGTCCCGGTGCCATTAACCAAGACTTGTGTTGAAGTTTTCCGGTAGACATTAGACAAACGGGTGTAAGAAGCAGCCATTGTCAGAAATAATAGTATATTTAAAATTAATTTAAGATTTTTTTTTTTTTGGAATTTATTTCCCCCACGACGCCTATAAGCAAATCATCTCCATCCAGATTACGTATGTAACATGTCTTAGAACGAAAAGCCACTTCTAAATCGCCATCACAAAATTGTCCAACACTAAAGATATTATGTCCACAAGGCCAACAACATAAAATATACATGACAAATAGTGATTATAGCCCTGTCAAAATCACCATATCCTGTGATTGCTACAAAAATATCATTACCAAAGCGAACGGTGCCATATGAATTTCTATGAAATTTTTTAGCAGTGATCGATTACCCGTCAATGCTTTGAACAACCAATAACAACAATCCACAAAACAGTAATCTGAACTACCTTCAACACAAAAGAAAACAACACATGGAAAGGGACAAATATAGACTACCCCAAATTCTAACAGAAACCGATGTTATTTTTGACCAGTTTGGGGTTGTTGTTAAACAGGAGACACAAACAACATTTGGTTTTTGATTCAAACCATTTTTGCTAGATTCGACTAGTTCGATCTGTATCCCATGTTATGCTTAAAGACATATCTCGTCAATTTCTTCTGCTTTGAACCTAGAAACCTTATCGTTATCTTTTGAGTGTGCTTCCTACACAATCTAAGGTTATTTATACTACATGAGTAGTAATCTAAAATACTTAGATAGAGTCGACATCTTAGAAAACCTAATTCTTAGCTAACAACATCATAGTAATCATCAGATTTTTGGGTGTTCTAGATTTAGTGATAATGGCTACCAATATATGAATCGGTCACAACAATTTTCTAATTTTCAAAACAATTATCATGACATGAATAAGCACATTTTTCATACAAGAAAAAACATAAACAAGTTTTTTGCTTTAAGGACGTTACAACATCAACATCAAGTACGTTCTCATTGTTTTGAGATAACAGTTTATAGATGGATATCTGTTTCAGCTATTTTTCAAACATAAACTTCTACTTTCT
Source organism: Tanacetum coccineum (assembly GCA_026074375.1). Classification (NCBI taxonomy): domain Eukaryota; kingdom Viridiplantae; phylum Streptophyta; class Magnoliopsida; order Asterales; family Asteraceae; genus Tanacetum; species Tanacetum coccineum. Next base: position 33,023 of record BQNB010013751.1, read on the forward strand.
TGTTGCTTCTTAGAGTTAGACTAAGACACTCTTCTTGACATATGAATCTCTATTCTTGTCTTCTAAACACAAGAATGTCAAACCGATTCGTTCCTGAAGAATGAGAAATCATGCTTAGCCTTGTTTGTTTGTGATTCATGTGTTGTCACAACCTTGTATATTCCAGGTTCTATGACATTTTTGTTTGAATTTACCCCTCTTTGTTTGGCTGGTGAAGTCTGTAAAGTGACTGGTTTTGACACTACATGGTTTCTTCTGATTTTGACAACCATTTTCTTTGAATAGCAAGTATGTGTAAATGGGTGAGTGACACAAAGATAGAGGTAGAGAACAATTTTCCTTCAAACTTAGTATTTACAGACTACCTTTTTCAACATTAGTCAGTCTAGTTTTTAAACGTCAGAATTTGGAAATCAAAAGATTCCGATTCTCAGCACAATAGCACCACAATGCATATGTTATCCTCCAGAGACATAGCAATTACTCTTCAACACACACATTTCGTTTGAGTTTGAATACGTGTCTTTTTGATTATGAATTAAAAGCTTTTGATATTCCTAATTTGACATTTGTCACGTTCTTTTATCCAAGATTGAACCATAAAAGTCCATAGACACTTCTCTCCTTGCAAGTTTTTACATTTTTTAGATCCAAGAATAATCAAGAGGATTTGTGTTTTATTCTTAAAACTTGAATCCCATTCTGTTTTCTTTTTCATGTATAACTTTATTTAAAATCAACACTTTGCTTTGTCACACCTTTAACATCTTATTTCAGAATTTTTATTTTTGCTTGCAAACCCTCTTGAAATCTCGAAGGATTTCTTTTAAGTTTGTTCCAATTACAAGCATGGAGTGAATTGTCTACACATTCATGATTTAACAACACACTTAATTCAACTTCATGCTTTAGAGAGACTTCCAAAAGTTGATTTTTCAAAAAATCATTTTGCTTCTCTAGTTCACAAAGTTCACTTTCTGTAGACTCAAAACACATTCATCTCTTTTATATCCCTCTAAATAGTATCTTAAAGAATTCAAAAAGAACTGCAACACGTTGACAATTGGTTTGAGTTGTCTTGGACAAAAGTCATTGAGTTTTTTTATATCATCAGTGACTATAAAAAATCTGCTCTTTAACAGTTCTTTAAATTAATCAGACAACCTTTGAAACAATTTTCCATCATAACTACCTCAGATGATCAAGTGACACACTCGGCAATTGATACCGTGAATAGAAGGATTGCATTTGAATACTTGTCAGAAGGATAAAAAGAAAAATTGAAAAATCTTTTTGCTCAGCAGATAGTTTCATTTTATGGAACCAAGTCTTTATAGAGAGCAATGTTATTATGTCATAACAATTGTCCCACCAATTCTGTTAAGTTTGCACACAATTGGATCACTCATTTTTCGTACACGTTTTTGTTGACTTTATAGAGCATCATCAAGAGTGTCCTCAGTATCTACTCACATTCAAAGAAATCCTCTTAATACCTAAATTCTTAAAGCAAGATAAAACATTGGACATTGAGAAATATGCTTGCTTTAGTGTAAAAGGATTCGGGTAACCCAAACCATGTATAAATTGCTGATCATACACAGACAATGGCTTTTGTCCAAGCATAAACATTCCTTGTAATAATTGCAGTTCTCCAAAATTATAAAATAAAAAAAAAAAAAAAAAAAAAAAAAAAAAAAGATCCTCCATTCTTTTCAGTTTGGCCTCAAGATCTAGAACAGTGTCATGATATTTATCCTCATTTTCACTCATTTGTCTTTTTAAAAATTGAATGTAGTCTATTTGAATTCCTTCATTTTGCTGTTTGTAATCTTGACATCGAAATCTAATTTAATCTCGTTGTTTTTCTAGATCTCAATAATACTTGATCACGAACAAACCTGAGACTGGGCTTTTTGACTCAAATGTTTTTGCTCGTTTATCGTCCTCAGAGAAATTCGTATAGAGAAATAAGTATTATCTCCGTTTATGTTTCCCAAACCCCAACCATTTTCCTATACCAACTCAAGCTGATTATCCATAGACGTTTTTATTTTGACTTTTTGAGCCAAATGTTGTTAGTTTTTCAGCTTCCATGAAATGCAATTACTAGCGTAATTGCTCTAACGCACAATATCATGAAGAAAAAAAACAAGTGTAGTCTTTTCAATACTGGCACTATTATCATTCTTATTAGGTGAATCAAATATCATATCGTCTATCAATTGATGCATCACAATAGTACTATTAATAAATTATAGTATGAGTTGGATAAAATTGTTTTCTTCATTTCAGTTGTTGGATAAGATTGTACCCACTTATCAACTCAAGAATCATAGCTTGGCCCAGCATCATGAAGTGTTATCATCTGGTTGAAATCTGGCCATTAATCCTATGATTGTACGTATGTTTCTTCAATTATCTTCCAACCTTGAAGCATCAGCAAAGAGAAAATCGATCTGCTCATCGTAAGACTTACTCAGCTTCATCCTGTTGCATCACCATTTAGTTCAAGAAGTATTTTTATTCCTGAAACTCTAGCTTTAGACAATTCACTAGCATAATGTCCTTTTCCACACATTGTAGCATTGGAACAGATGAAGTGTTTCTGAAGACGAGTTCTAAGAGACCTTTAACAATTCGTTCTCATTTGAGCATCGATCCCTCTACATATCCTCCTAAAACCTAAGCACGTCCTATATTTCCTTCGAGCATTACCAGAGTTCCTGCTTTGAATATTCACCCAGACCTTTTGAATGATTGCTTGGTTTTTCTGTATTAGATGAAAGTACGAAACGTTATTTTTGTTGGAGTATAAAAAATTTAAGTACTGGCTCGAGCAGTAACAACATTGCAGATTTTAGGAAAGGATCTTCAGATTGTGTGAACAACATCCCTGCGTATTACATCTTCATAATCAACCACAAACGTGGATGTGTCACATAATAAGACGATGTGTTTCTGGAAGATGAACCCGTATTGCTATAAGAGCATCTTGAATTATATCTGAACTTCTTTTGCTCTATTAGACTACCATTTTCTTCGAACTGCTAAAGGTAATCAAAAAGATCCTCAAGAGATCCACTGCCAATCGTTTTGCACGACGAACTGGTAACATAATTCAACAATCAAAAACAAGGGTGGTATCAATCCGGTACCAAACAATTCAAAACTTATGTGTGCAATTGTACCACTAGTTCAATCATGACAAATCAATCCAATTGTTCAAAAAACTGAGTCAAAAACGATTGAAAACTGAACCAAGAGCATCTCTCAAGATTAATCAAAAAACATATCAAATTCATTTGTAACAATGATTTTCTCTATCAACTTTGTATTTATATATTTACCCAACAAAAGACGGTACCACTCTTATCACTGTGTCCTATAGCCGTAGAGGAAAGCATCCACAGAAGTAAAAATGATCATATGGAAATAGAAGAAAATCAGATTCATGGATCTCCCTCTCAGCATCATATTTCAAAACGCATAAACCATGTAAATCCATCAGCTGTTAGCATTCGGAACTGTGTTAGTTGTTAGAATGAACATCTCAAACTGATAATGACCTTCAACAAGCGCTGTTAAGCCACTTTCTGTTTTTCCCTCTTTACGATATAAATATCGTCTAAATCTACTGCCCACGGTAAATAACTAACCTATTTCAATCAAGTATGCCTAGTCTCATAACCTTCAACAGCAAGGGATTGATGATATGATTTAGAATTGACATATCTAATTGAATCCAATATAGATCTTTGTAGACGAAAATGAGTGATATTTATGAAAAGATTTCCAAACTCGGTACACTTCTCGAACAATTATGAAACTTGGACAACACTGTTCTCGAATAACAAGTAGTATGAAACTCGGTACACTTCTCGAACAAAACGAAACTCAGAAAAAATACTAACGAACTCGGTACACTAAAAATGTTTTAAACTCGAAAATACTCTTAATCTAAAAATCAATTATATCAAACTCGATAGAACCGAGTTTAAATTTCGAGGACTAATAGAATTATAAATTACCACAAACTCGATAAAACCAAAATTTATGATGTTTGGATAATCCAAAAACACATCTAACTTCAAATTCAATAAAACCGAATTTAGTTTCTGAGTTTTAAAAATTGACAAATTTGTTTTTCAAAAACCCAATTTACGATAAAAACTGTTAAATTGTGGTATTTTAACACTTTTTGATAAAACCAAAAATGTGTGAAAAGTTATGAAACTCGATCTTCAACCGAGTTTATCAATTATCTCCTAATATACGATTTTCGATAGAACTGAAAATGCGTATATATCTATTACAATATTTTTCCAGTCAAAACTATAAGAAAAGTGATCCGAAACTCTAAAAACCACTTCCTAGAATGTAGAGAAATGATCCGAGAATACTAATACACTTTCGAGAATGCTAAAACACGGTAATCCATCACCAAGTCCATAACGAAACAGCTCAATTATTCAAAACCGCTTCCAAAACACTAACTAGAAGCTCAATGTCATCACACTGAATCCACCAAATTTCATCTTATCATTCTTGGACGTGGAAAAAACGCAAAAATCGACTCACTCGTATTCTCTAATGGCGTATGATTCCACTTGATAGGTCTTGTTTATCTTGAATCAACCATTATCCAATCATGAAGCTTAATAATAGAATAGTAGTGGAGGGAAAGTATTCAAATTTCAAATGTTAATAAATTGAGGGAAAACGGAAAATGTTTAGTTACAAAAGAACACCCTCTAATAAGATTATAGTGGATATTAATAGGCAAAGGAAGGAGCAGAGGGGCGTTGGCCGGGTGGTGGGGAGTATAGGTGGGGGGGGTCGGACGGTGTGGGCTAGGGGTCCCTGGGGGGGGGAGGGGGGAGGGGGGGGGGGGAGGGGGGGTGGGCTTTAGTAATTATGTTATTTCTTTCTTTTAGCATAATATACCTTATTAAAAGCTACTTTATACTAAACAAAATAAAGACTATAATCTAAATATAACTAAACCACATAATTGACACTTTTTATGAACCTAACAGCAAGAATCTTGGAACTAGGGGTGCCAGCGGCAAGATCCTCTGTAGTAGGGTTCGGGATAACAACATCGGCCGTAGCAGGGGGAGTGCAGTAAAAGGGAAGCCTTTGAAGGGTTGGCCTAACATCCAAATAAGGCTCCTCCTGGACCTCAGTATTGGTCCACTCAAGAAGGTAGAGAAAATCATGAATACCCATAACTGCAAAAAGAAAAACAACAATAACTGCAAGCAACAGAAGCCAAAGACATAACGCAAAACAGTTACAACCCACCCCCATACCATTTCCATCGGCACCTCGATCACCGGATCACATAAATGGTTCTTCCAAACTCGACTCAACCCAGACAAAACCAATACACCCTTAGTCGTATCCCTCAACTTTATAACGGTGAGCGCTAGACGACGCACATCATCATGTTAAAAGAACTAGTAAGACAGCCTTGGATCATCATAATAGGTCGGATGTCTCAAACCATAGCTTTGGAATAGCCCTCCGATCAATTAAAAAGAAGCCACACTTCCAATTGCATCATACAAGAACGATGTACATCAATACGACCGGAGAAGGACACGACGCTTGGACAAATGAAAACCATTCACCTTGTTTGTAAAAGTATAGAAAACTCTAAATAAGGTCCCGTCGCTCTATCTGCAAGGAAAATCACAAGCACCTCCAAGGTAAAAACCTTATGAAGACCTAGAGGACCCCAACTGATAGAAAAGTTGGACCCTGTAATGTTGTAAGGGCAGAGGAACGAAGAAAAAGGAATTCGAACACCAAAAAAATCAAAGATCCAATGATAAATACCAATGGCATCATCCCGAATCTCAGACATCACAAATTCTTCTAAGGGTAGCCGAGGGTGGAGATCACGGGGAATTTTATATTTGATGATCAGATTCAGATTAGTCATCCGGGGTGAGTCAAAAATGATATAGATCCATATCTTTTTTAGCCATAATTGAAAAAGTAAGAAGGAAAGAAAAAGATACATAGGAAAGTAAAGAATCCGGAGCAGGGTAAGCAACGGCAGAAAACAAAAATGATAGCTCCAGAAACGATGTGTGTTTTTACAAAAGGAGGGGTAAAGCAAAAAGTAAAAAAGGAGATTGCTATTTATAGGGAAAGAAGGAAAAGACACGACGGTTGGAAAATTATCATGTGACACATTGTAAAGAAAGTGTATGGATAAAAAGCAAGCCACATTCTTATAAGCAGAACATTAATGACGTAAAAGCACATTTAAGTCTAGCACTGACAAGCTAGCCTGGCAGATACTAGACTAGGGGGACATGATGAGGTATAGTCTCCCCCGGAACATCCGAAGGATAAATACAACTTAGATACTGCTACTAAACTAGCACGGGCTAAACTAAACAGATGCTTCAAAGATGCTGACTTGTCGAAGGACAAATCAGGTCTGGAGTCACCACTAAAATTCCGGAGAAGCTGGTATGTCAAAGGACATATCAGGTCCGTATTTAAAACTCCGTCTCTAAAGAGCGGTGTCAAAGGACAATCAGACAAAGGTACAGTCTTGTGAAGGACCAACTGACCCCCTTCGGAAGGACACGTACCGACCATGTTGTACCAAGAGAAGACCACACGGTTTATGGTCCATGTAACGAATCCCAAATAGTATAAAGGGAGGGCTCATTTCCCTAGGACGGGACACAACACCTTTTCAGACCATACTTTACATTCTCTGCATTTATCTCATAATCATTGTACTTACTCTCACGCTGGAGTTGGTCCCGGACTCACACCCCGCGGTGAGATAACAGTGTTCTTTCTTATTTTTAGCTGGGAGACGAAAGACTATGCTCCAGAGGAACCAAGCTGAACTCAATCTTTATTACCGCTGAGGTCACTTTTATCAAGCTCAAGCAGTCCACGTAAATTTAACTCAACACTTGGGTTGATGAGAGTGCGTTACATCTTTTTTTCCTAAGCAAATTTTTTCTTTCATGCTAAACATAGATGATCTTTCTAGAATTTAAGCCTTGGAATGCCTCGTGCAAGACCGTCTTTAGCTAGCTTGTTAAGAGTACCGAATTTGAGATGCGATAACCGACGGTGTCATAACCAGCTCTTAGTCTTTGATGCTTTAGATAGTAGACAGATCAGAGAAGTATTTATCATGTCATCAAGATAAATTGTGTACAAATTTGTGTCTTTGGATCCTGAAAGCAGATCAACACCTTCTAAATTTTAAATAAAGCAAGTGTTTTTCCGAAATGTAACTTCGAGATCCGCGTCACAAAATTGTCCAACAGAAAACAAGTTATGTCCAAGCCCCTCAACATAGTACACCCTTGAGATAATATATTTTCCCCAGTAGAAATCACCATACCCCATTATCTTACAATCTTGGTCGTTTCCGAATCAATATTCCTAAGAAATTTACTGACGAAGTCATGAGCTAAAACGATTCCCTGTCATAAAGTTTTGAGCATCCAACATCCCTTGATACCAGAGAAAAAATAGGACAACCTAATCATTGACCAAAAAGAAGATGAACATCTGTAGCATTGGATCCCCACAAATGAGTGGGTTTCGAGTTGTTAGCAATTGTAGATTCTACAATCTTAGATTTTTTACTCGAACCTACAGTTTTTACTTGTTTGGGTCTCTTGCTTTAGACTTTAATCTCTGGTTTTTGTGTTTCACCTGAATTAGAAGTGGTTTCCTTAAGATGCACGAGTTACCAACTATAGTGAAAAGTCTTCCTGTTGGTTTCCACTTATGTCCTACTTCAGTGAATACTTTACCCGTAGGTTTCCAAATACTATGTTGTATGTTTTTCTTTGACTTAAATTTAGATTTAGCACGCATATTCATATCATTTACAAAATCAAGAAAACACACATCATGATTTGCATCAAACATACTTTGATTACATTTAACACATATTAACTCAATATTCACATTTAACATAGTATGCTTAACATTTGCATCACAAATAGGGTCTTTAACACAATTCTTTTTTATTCACTTTCCTAGGTTGGGCTTCTACTTTATTCTTCCTGTTGATACTTAGTTTTTGTGAGATCCTATCATTCTTTTTATTGCCTATAGGCTGTGATCTGCAAAGTACTAGTGGAACACTTCAATCCTGTAGAAGACAACACATGTGTGTTAGAATCAGATGTTTTTTGGATGACAATACTTGTTTATTATGTTTGCTCGAGATGTGAGAGTTCCAAGAAACCTAACTTTCTTGACTTTGTTCATGGGTGTGACAGCTACCAATTTCTCACTAGGTTTTGTGAAACTAGGGCATGTTTGAGAAACATAGACTAACAAATCCTGAACGTGTTTTGTAAACTTTGTCAATAGCAGTCTAAAAGTGGTTCACTAGGATTCGGTTTTCTAGCGCGTTCTACAAGTCCACGTATGGTCAGCATTTACGAACAGTCTACTTTAGAGTAATCCGCCTGGGCATCTTATTGTTCTTAAGTCTATAGAAAGAGGTTTCTATATCTAACTGAACAATTCTGGAGCAATAGTATTGACATTATCAAGCATAGTTTCCTTTCAGTCTGCTAATTCACTTTTAAAATGCGTTGTTACAAAAACCATTTCATGAATTTGACCATTTAAATACGCATTTTCCATAGATTTAAAAGTTCATTAAGAATTAAAATAGTCCATCAGTGTTCTTTAGAAAGAGCTACGTGTCGTTTTTAATCGAGTCAAATTGACTTTATAATTTTTTTTCAAATGCTCAATTTCCTTATCAAACAAACATTTTCGAGATAGTCATTTGGCCACACTATTCTCCCAAATCCACTGTATATGGTCCTCAATTTCATCCAGTTCATGTTTGACTTTCTTTCCTTGTTATTTACTCCATGATATGATATGTTCCTTCAACTTACAAATTGTAGTGTCTTTAGCTTGTAGCTGAGCTTTCAAATGATTATTTTCAAAATATTCTGGAATTTCAAGAGCATTTTGATTATTACTTAATGAATCCATTTGAAAATTTTCTTGATTAAGTTGCATTGTTAACTCAAGAGAAATGCAATGTTTTCAAGTTATGAGTAACTTTTTGAAAGATCATTATACGTCATTTTTGTGTATTATCAAAAGCTCAGCAACCAATTAAAAACACTCACACAGATTCATTTACCTTGCAATTCCACATTTCCATCATCAAAAACACATAAACAATCACCACACGTATCATAACATCTTGGGACATGATTTTTATTAAGTCATCATTTTAAGAAAAAGTTTTTTCTTATGAATTTCAAAACACTGTTTGTCTACAAAATACTGTTGAACAGCAGCTTCCATCTAGTTATAAACTGTTTGTACTTCCATTACCTCATTTAAAAGATCTTTGTCAAAAACATTGAATATGTCTTTTAAGGCCTTTAAAATGGATAATTTCTTTTAAAAAATAGCTTTAGTGTGTTCAAACCCGCATTCCCTTTTTGTTATTGCATCAGGTGTAATCCGCTTTTTCACCACAGTGTCAAATTGGCCAAGATAGCATTTAAGCTTTTTAAGGCTTGTATTAACCAGGCATACCTCAGGAGCCTCAATTTTGATAGGTGACGAAGCAGATTGGTCAGTATTAGGGTGTGAAGTTTGTAACTAGAAGGCTTGTTCATTAGACAATTCTTGTTCTGGAACAAAACGTTTACCAAAATCTTCAGATAATCGATTTAACTCAACATAATTAATTGGAGTTGTATTAACTTTCTTTTCTTTTAACATTGGATTGTTTTGTTTTGCAAGCATTTTAGATCGACTTACTTTTTCCAAAATCAACGTACTCTTCAAACTTCAATCACAGGACAGCAACATGTTGACTAGATAAAACATACCATCCATACAAGGTTGCCTTAAAACTGCTGAGCATTCTTGAGATAAAACGGAATTTGATAAACAAGAGCTTGTTGTGAGTTCATCATAAAAAACTTATGTCTTTTGTATATCAAGCGCGCTGTTTGACGCAGATAGGATCCACTTTTGTTAAAACGAATATTATCCATTGCCTTAATCTTCTTTTCTAATATCAATTTTATATCCATATAATTTTACTTTCTTTTTGGATTTGTTTTTTTAAAACAGTAAAAATTGCAATAAAGATTCATTATTCTTTGATTTGATTAGAAAGATTTTGTTCAAATGAGTCAATTTGCTGCTTAAGTACATGCTTTTCCTTAATCATATCATCCATTTAAGAATCAATCATTTTTTTCACGTGTGCTTAAATCAATGTTAAGATGTTGTTCAAAAGTTTTGACTTGTTCTTTATATCTCTCAAGCTCTACGGTTAAGGATTCGTTATTCTTATACTGATTAGCTTTTTCCTAATTATTTACATGATTAATCATTTGTTCTGACATTTGTTCAAGCACAAATAAAATCATTGAATCTTGTTGTGCATACAAATTAGTATCTTGAACTTCTGCCTTTGCATTACTAAACAATATTTAAGAGTATGGAATGATATTGTATCACTAGTAATCTTATAACTCTCTTAAAAATCAACAACTGGTTTTTGTTTCAAAACCTGCATTGCATGCACACTTTGATTATCCATATCAGTATGATAGGGTTCAAAATGAGGTACCTCTAAGATAACGTCAGAACCATAGTTGGAAAGATTAGCCATCAGAACCGCCTTTGCATAAGACATCAACACAGTCAGAAATCAATCAGCATCAAGATCCTCAGTTTGGAAAGAAGCAATGTTTGGAAATGGTTGTCTGAACAGCTTGACCGTCTAGAATGCCTGGATCTGCAAGAAATGCAAGTTGCTCTTCATCCAAAATTTATCCAGCTTCATGTGCTTCAGCCAACATTGCTAATGTGCTGTCGTGTAGGGTCAATTTATTGATTGACAAGTTTTAAATTTATATTTAGCCGACTTATCCTAAAACAACACTTTAACAGGCGGTGTACCCGATCGGGTGGAGTTTCATGCTAATAAGTGTATCGAACCACTAGAGCGAGGTCGTTAACCTTATATTTTATCAGTATTTTAATTGATCTAATTAAGTTAAATCTAATTACTTTTTAAACCTATGTTAAACCTAGTTCTAATGATAATGGGGGGGGGGTTTAGCCTGAGAGACTGGCACAGGTTTTATGGTGATAATAATCAATTCTAAACACAATAAACATGCAAGAAAACAATCAGAAGATACAAGAGTGGTATAAGCCAAAATGATAGAAAACAGATTATCCATATAAAAATCTGATTAAATGCTGTTTATTTATTTAGTGCAATGATTCTTATCTCGAAGCGGCATAACATTCTTTAGTTTAATTATAAACTATCTAGGGATTAAATCCAATGGTGATCTTGTTAAACCTAAGCCCCATCTGGACTTTACCCACTTACATTTGACGGTATTTTAATATACATTTAGTTCACTGTTAAGTCATTATCAATTAATTAAGAACAAAATGTTGAAACATTACGGGTCACCGCCGTCCAACTAAGCTAATAAATTAAAGACAAAGAAGAGAGACATTATTTGTGACATATGGTCCATTAATGTAAAACACGATATGGAGAGCTATCCTAGTATCTAGTTCACTTGTTAGGCGTAACTAGACCCAGTTGAATGATAGGTCACATCTTCAAACACGTAGACAAGTATCCTGTGATAAACATAATTAAACTTTCAACGATAAATTAAGAAATCAATTTTAAAACAAACCAAACATTAAACCTTCATTAAGATGGCTAATACCCAAGGGTATTGACAAATGCTAAATTGTATATATTAAATTACCCGGGATTTTGCCAAATAAAAGCCAAGAAAATGCCAAAAGAATAGAAAATGTGTGCTTTTGTGTCTAATTGTGCAGGAAAGGATTAAAAGGACAAAAAGAAGCAAAAACGATCAAAAACCGACAAGAAACGGAAGAGACAAGAACAAGAGTGAAGAAACTGCCAGAAATCAAAAGCCGGATCAGCCCGACATAGCAAAAATGAAGTCAAAGGACCAATATTGACAAGTTCTCAAAGTCTAAAGGGCCTATTTTAAAGTTTTAAAGATCAAGGACCAAAGTTGCCAAATGAAGAAAGTGCTTTTAAACAAAGAATAAAAAGAGAATGGACAACACAAGACTGATTGTTGTCATTATTTTTTTAGAAAAAGGGGGGATTGGGGGGAAATAATAAGTGGGTGTTATTTGGGGGGGGGGGGGGGGTGGGTTGTGGTTGGGTTTTTTTTTTTTTTTGGGGGGGGGTTTTTGGGGGGGGTTTTTGGTTTAGGAATGGATAGTTTATTAGTGATTTTATAATGGGTGTTTTTGGGTATTAAGAGATGTAGATTTTATTTGTAAGGATAATTTAGAAGTTATTGTGGGAAAATTGGAGAAATTATTAAATTGAGAATTTTGAATTTTTTTTTTTGAAAGATAAGGGGGTTATATGTTTGAGGTATATTAAATAGAAAATTGATGTTTATATAATAGGGGAATTGAAGATGTGGTTGGTTATAAATAATAGGGATGAATTAATTGTTGTGGTAATTTGGTGATTGGGAGTTTTTTTTGGTTGTTTATTGTTTAAATATAAGACTTTCACCAATCCTAATAAATAGCAGCTCTAGATTCATTTTTATTTTTGTTTTTTGTTTTATTTTTATTGTGTTTTAGCATATAGATTAAGCATTTTACTTTCAAGTTTTTTAAAACAGCTTTAAAGCTCTTGTACTATCCTCCTTTCCTCTTGTACTTAATCAATTTAGCAATATCAATTCAGTTTACAAGTGTTCTTGTCTTTTGATTTCAATTTGAAGTCGTTTTCGATCATAAGTTCTTAATAACTCATCTGATTCTTATTACTGTTCACTAGCTCAAATTTAGTTTAAAATTCCTGTTTTTAGGACATTAATCTACTCTCTTGTCATTTTACATCAATCATGACAACATGAGTGTGTGTTAACTCATTTTGGGAAGTTTAAGAGTAATAAGCTCTTAATAACTCATTTAGCTTATTAAGCCTGGTTAGATCAAGGTGCCATTTAGGATCACCTAGACTCTACACTTGGATGTCTAGGTGAAGAAGATTCCACAAATTTCAGGTTTCCTATTCTACATTTCACTTTAGCATTTATAGCTTATTTCACATTTGCTTAATCTTCTAAAATTCTTATGTTTAAATCCTGTTCATTTAGCTTACTTAGCTCAAAGTTTATAATTTTAGTCTTTTTAGTTTTAGATCAAGTTAGGTTTCACTTTTACTTTCTGTCATAATTAGTAATGTAATAAGCTTAGTAGAGTAAGTGCTTATTTCCTGCTAATAAGCTAGTACTTTTATAGTTTAAAAAGCTTTATTAGGTCATTTTAAATAGAAGTAGATAAAAAGAATAAGCTGTTTTAGTTGTTAAATAGATTTTAAGCTCAATCTAGTTTGGACAGCTTTTCATCAGGGAGTGTTGGTATTCTTTGTTTGCCACAAAAAGACAATGTTAGTTTGTTTAAGTCTTTCATTCAGCTGAGTTAGGTTAAATTTTAGAGTTTTAAAAAGCTTTTAGAAGTTAGTGAGTAGAAATATAAAGTTTAGAGTTTAAAACATTTGATTTAGCACCAGGACAGTTTTAGGATTAGGAAGAAGTTGTAGTTAAGTGTCCTCATATGCATTCTATGGTGTAATTTGGTTAATGCAGGTTTAACAACAAGAAGCTAGATAGTAGAAGAGTTTTTAGCCTGCAATAAATCCCTAGGTCAAATGCATCAGCAACTTTTCATATCAGCAGAATTTAGACTTGGTTTATTTCATTTTTGAATTTTTCATTTCCATTAGAAATTTTGCAAAATCCTTTTACCTAGGTAGATTCTAGGAAGTTAGCTTAGCTTATTCTCAAAATTTCAGCATCTAAAGTTCAGTATTAAGCTTTCTAGCTTATTTGAAAAAAGCTCAAAAACAGTTTCAGTAGAACTTGCAACTTTAAACTCAATTTTCCTTGCTTAATTGTGTTTAAAATTAGTGTAATTTTAGTTAAATACATTAGATATCATCCTATCACACATAGCTTCTTTTGTTTTTAGATTTCATCAAGTAATAAGCTCAATAAAAGCCGAAATCCAAAAAGCTTGTCAAACAAGTAGTTTCTGTAACAGCTTTTGAAAGCTTAATTTTTCAGCTTATTTAGTTGATAAAATCCCAAAGTGTCTTTATTAAAGTTGTTAGGAATAAGCTCATCTATAAGTTTGTAGTTTTAAGTTTTTTCTGAATCTCACTTTTTCTGAATCTCACTTTTTAAGTAATTAGGGTTTATATTTTTAATCAATCAAATTAGGGCACAATTAGGTCATAAAATTTGGGGCTTTTTGTGCCATTACATTTCTGCACCATTTTAGCATTTTAAATCCAATTTTCTTTATTTTTATCATTTGATTTGTATTTTCTAGAAATTAAAATAGATTTTAGTTAATTTCCTTTTCTTAGAAAATCATAAAAAATAGAAAAATAGTTGAAAAATTAAAATTCTTTTTGCAATAATTTTCTTTTTAAATCTAGTATTTTTTAAATCAAATTTTGGCGCCGTTGCCGGGGAAGTCGTGAACGATTGTTGAGGAATATTCGTTGAAGTAAAGTTGAGAAGGATCCATTTCCACGGGAAAGATTAATTCTGCTATAAATAAATCAAAAACACAAAAATTCAAAAAATAAAAAGTATAAAAAAATTTTTTTCTAATTAAAAATATAAAAATAATAAAAAATTAATAAATTCCAAAAGATAAAAACATTTCTTTAAAAAGAAATCAACAATAATATAATACTTAATGAGTTATTATCGAAATACATCATAAAAGATCAAAACACTCCCATTTTTGACATTCACTAGGTACGGCTCACCTCTAGTTGGCTTATTCATTAAAGAGAGTAGGCAGGCCGGGTCTTCGGATCGCCTCAAGGGACAAGGGTTATTTTAAAAGAGCCTCGCTCTTTCCCTTTTCTCCGCTCTTCTTTGTGAGTTAGTTGGTTAGAGAGCTACCGTGACGTGAGTAGATCTTTTGGTTGAGTCCTTTCTCGATTATTTTTCCATTCTTAGAATTTTAGGCCCTTAATAAGTAAAAAATTATAAAAATTGAAAAATTATAAAATCCAAAAATATTCTTCGTTATCTTCTTATTCTAATAAGTCTTCTTCTCAACCCCTCTATATTTTGATTCTTTATTATGTCGACATACGGGTTTTATCCTTGTTTTCAATGCGGAAGGACAAACGAATTCCCGCATTGCCCGTGTTCGACTTGTGCGAGGTGTGGTTCAAACCTTGTTAATGGAGATTGCTTCAATTGTAGTACTTATTCAAGTGCTAACAATTATTCTCCTAATCTTTATACCACACCTCCACACTTTTCGGATTATTCTTGTCATGATGGTGAGGGTAATACACCACATGATTTACAAGATAATTCGTGTGTTGCTTTGTGTTCGTATTGCCGTGGTTCTCACGAAGACTATTGTTGTACTCAATTGTGGTGCGAAAACGGTTATCCCATTTGTGAGACATGTGGAGGGTATCATATGGATCACGAATGTTTCAATCTACAAAATGATGAATTTGAAGAAGAGTTGAAAGCACAAAGAATAAAGGATCAAGAATTTCTTGATACATTTAAAGAATTTTGTGATAGTGTGATTAAAAAGCAAAGAGAAGAGAGAGAGCGAATCGCTAAAGAAAAAGAGGCCGAGGAGTTAGAAGCTGAACGTAAAAAGAAAGAGTGTTTAAAAATCGAAAATTCTCTTCCTAAAGCTTCTACTCGCTCGAGGCGATCTCGCATTGATCCATCATTAAAAGGATTTAAAGTGTTTTGTAAGACAATTTCTTTAGGAGAAATGCAAAGAATTCCCGAGGAATCCGTTAGTTCTCTAAAAATGGGGGATGAGCATCTTAACACACAAAAAGATTCACGGGAATCTAGTGTTAAGTATCCTATCCCAACCCCAAGAGAGCTAGACGTTATTCCCGATGAGTATTACGATGAGGACTATCAAAAACGTTTTGATGAATTGGTGAAAGATTTTTTAAGTCCTACTTCCATTTATGATAACATTTCCATTGGATATTTGGGGACAATTGAAATTAAGGAAATTGATACTCCTATTACACCCGACATTCCCTTAAGGGAAGAGACCCCTAGATATTTCTATGATGGTTCAATGGATAATGGGGAGGATATCATATCGGTTTACCCGAGAAAATAATTGACAAATCTTTAAGTGAATCTTTTGTTTCAAGAATGAATGTTTGTCAACCAATTCCGATTACACCCGATGTCTCGATTTAGAAACCGTTAACTCTTTAAAAATGGGAGAAGTGCATTTTGACACATCAAGAGATTCATTCGAATTTAGTGTTCGAGATTCCTTCTCAATCCCAAAAGAGTCTAATGATCTTTCTAATGGTGTAATTGAAGATTTTCAAAATGAGTTTAATAATGAAAAGAATTCAAATTCTAAAACCATTGCCGATTTGCCCATTAAGGATTCTCTTTTAATGGTGGATGAGCAAATCAACACAACGGAGTCAGACGAAATAAAAAAGTCTAGTGTTGAGATTCTTAATCCTATCCCAAGAGAGTCCAACGATGCAAAGGAATGTGAGATTTCTATAAAGGGAAATTCAATGGAAGCTAAAGTCAAGAGTTTTGAAAATGTGCTTTTTGAACAAAACGAAGAATTCTCAAGTTATGACGAGTCAAGTTCGAAAGTGGAAAATAAATTTGATACATTTAAATGTTTTTCAAATCCACTTTTTGAACTCGATGAGGAAATCATTTCTTTGGAGAAAGATGCTTTTCAAAATGAGGTTATTTCAAATCAAGAGAAAATTAATGATACTTGTGAAACGGAGGAAGATTTAAAGTTTTTCGATGATTTGCTCAATGAAGACCCTCTCTTTCCGGATGTTTTTAATGTTGAAAATGATTTTCAAGATTATAAGGAGGAGATTGATATATCTTGTGATATGATTCCTCCGGGAATTGATACCGATGATGACTCGGAAGGGGACGTTCCTCCTTTTGAGGAACCACTTGACGATGTTCTCTTTCCCCTTCCCAAGGTCGATATTTTACCTATCGAGGTTGAGCCCGTAGAGGTCATGTTTAATGACTCACATACTTATGGAGAAAATATTTCACAAGTTGAAAGGGAATTTCTTTCCATGGTCGATGAATTCTTAAATCTTTCTAATGATGATGAAACTTTTGACCCGGGAGGAGGTGAAAATGATGTTTTGCTTAATAAGGGAGAAAACAATGATTTAAACGTTTTCACAATACGAACATTTTTACCATTTGTCTCCCTTAATCCCGAAAGTTTTTACCCGATATCTTATCCACGGGGAGTGAAGATAAAGTTTTTATTCCGGGTTATTTTTGATATTGTGCTTTTAAGAAACAAGAGATTCAAAAGAGTTAGCTCCATCTAAAGCTTCTTGCTGACTCTTGATGTTTTTGACCCACTCCACCCACCCTTAATGGACTTTCATGTTACTAAAGCATTTTTCGGGTTCACATTTTCTCTCTTGAAATACTTTTCTAAAAAGTTTGTTGAACCCGGAATCAAAAATGTTTTGGTATATCTTTCATCCTTAGTTTGGGGAGGTTGTCATCTCTTAGATTTTCTTCACCATTGCTATTATCCACCATAAAAACCTAGTTTGGGGAAAGAGTCAAGCGAAGGGGACTCTATAATAAACAAGCGCTTCGTGGGAGGCACCCCATGCTTATTTTTATATTATTTTATTTTCTATTTTCTTTGCTTCCCCAAGGACAAATTAATTCGGGGGCGAGTATAGCTTGTACTCGGTTAACAAAAACTAAGCCGTTTTAGAGATGTCTTTTGAGCTAACAATGTAAAAGAAGAGAGGAAGCTTGTTCTTTTTCGTCTCTTGTTGGTTGTTTGTGATTTTTGTCTAGGTTTTCCGGATTTTGGAAGCTTCATGGTTCAATATTGTGGAAGGACAAAGCAATTCCTACAATTTCCATTGATGGTCTCCAATCTTCTCTTCATAAATAAGGAAATCTCTTATCCTTGTCTTTATCGAACTAACATCTATTCTTTTGGCATGACCATAGAATTTTTGTTAAAGATTCCTTTTGACCCTTATTTTTTAAACTTTGAGGACAAAGTTTCATTTTAGTTTGGGGAAGGATATCTTCGATATTGACTTGCATTTCACGCAACCTTGTTTGAATCTTTTTGAATTGCCTTTTTGTGAAAAAAGTGAGAAATTTTAAATTTTTGCTTACAAGAAAAGCTCAAAAGAAGCTTAAGTTTGGAAAAAACACCTCTTTTTGGTAGTCCGTTGGTGAGAAATAGGAGTTAATTTTGATTTGACCGGGTGAAAAATGCCCTAGCTAGTTCTTTAACCTACCTTTTGTAGGGCCAAGCTTTCACAAATCCTATTGCTTTGGATTTTAAAATGTGAAGAACAAGAAATGATGTAGTTAAATATAAGTGTATTTGCTTAAGCAAGGTTTATTTGGAAAACCTAAAGCTTATATGAATGATTTGTGTCTTTTTACTCCCTAAGTCTTTACACACTTATCATACGTGCTCTTTTTAATTTAGGCTACAAGTCAACCAATGGTCTTTAGAAAAAGTCTTACATTTGAAAAAAATACGTAAGTTAAGATTTTTGGATTTCAAAATTTATAAAGTTGCTTTTCTAAAATGAAAATTTTCCATCATTAAAAAGATAATAATTAAAAAAGAATGCCAATGAAGCATTTCTAATGCAAAAGCATTATTTTTCGTGCCAATGAAGCATTCGCAAAAATAGAATAACAAAAGCTATATGTAGTTTTTAATCGTTGGCGTATCCATGTTGAGAGAAAGACTCGGATGGGGTCGCAACTAAGGATTAAAACTATGTACGTAGGATCAAGGTTCGTAGGCATTCATCACTAGGGAGCGCGGCCTAGGTGATGATTGCAACTAAGGGACTTTGGATTCTAGGCTTTGTAGGAAAAGGTGTTGTCGCGATAACCCACAAACGTTAGCAGCGGAGTGGGGGTTCGAACTAAGAACACCGGTTGTTGTTGCGATATCCTATTTGGGAGAAAGGCCTAAGTAGGGGTTCGAACTAAGAACAACATTCCTATTGCAAAAAAAAAATAATTATAGTACATGGAAAATAAAAAGAATGGTTAAAAATTTCATTTTCTCAAATCAATTTATAAGTTTTGTTTCCTAATCTCTTTTAGCTTTGAGTCGAGGTTTATCTATGTTATTAACATTTGAGCTCACAAGGCTTATTTGTAAAGCTTAGATGAATTTCAACTATGAAGATAAATTGATCTATGGTTGAGTTAAAAAGAGTGCACACATCTTAATCATTAATTTATTCCCGGGAGTGAAAAGTTCACAAGTTATAAGTATAAGAGCTTAATCATTTGGATTTATATTGACAATGATCTTGTTTATTAGCTTTGTTTAGTCTAGTGAAAAGTCAAGGATGACAAATTTTCCTCTTTTGTGCTCTATTAATCGGGAGTAGCCTATTTCGATGAGCCTAAAAGTTGCAAACTTGCAATGATTGCCATTAACGTGTTTCCATAAGAATAAATGAAGAGAAAAGCGAAAGTTGATTTTAAAAGGTAATTCATAAAAGGTTCTAAACAAGGGCATTTTGGAAACTTCTTAGTTTACAAAGTGTACACTTCATAACATTGCGTGAGGACACGGCAATCCTTTAGTTTGGGGAATTTTGATATTTGCTTAATTGTATACTAATTTACCCGGGATTTTGCCAAATAAAAGCCAATTAAATGCCAAAAGAATAGAAAATGTGTGCTTTTGTGTCCAATTGTGCAGGAAAGGATTGAAAAGACAAAAAGAAGCAAAAACGATCAAAAACCGACAAGAAACGGGAAAAAGACAAAGAGACAAGAGCAAGAGTGAAGAAACAGCCAGAAATCAAAAGCCGGATCAACCCGACACAGCAAGAAATGAAGTCAAAGGCCAAGATAAAATCAAAAGGACTAAAAGTAACAAGTTCTCAAAGTTTGAAGGCTTACTTGGAGTTATTAAGATCAAAGGGACTTAATTTGCCAAAAGATGAAAGATGTTTATTAAAGATGAAAAGAGAAATAAAGTACACAAGGACTCATTCTGCCAATTAGAAACTTCTCTTTATAACTAGAAAGGGGCGGCTAGAACAACAAGGACCGAAAGTGACAACACCTCAAAGTTTCAAACAGACCCCGCCTTTCTCGCATCCCCTAACAGAATACAACTACTTTTCCCGCCCAAAAGTAACACAAACCCAATCCCGTATTATTCCACACCCCGCTCCCTTTTCTCTTATAAATTTCGTTCATACACCTTCACCAATCACCAACAAACACGTGTAAACACATGATTGGCTAGGCCACCTCACTCAATTGATCAAACGGCCACAATTCACTTAAAAAGATCAACGGCTGTGATTTGAATGGAGCATTCTAGAAATTCTTCCCTCTCTTCACCCCTCCTCTATAAATAGAAGGCTAGGAGTTCATTTTTCAGTAGTTAATTTTTCTGTTTTAAAACATTTACTTTGTAATTTTCCCGTTTTAAGCAATTCTACTTTACTATTAAGCAATTAAGCTCTTGTACTCTTATACTCTTCCTTCTTAACTTGTACTTATCAATTCTAGTAATATCAATCTACTTTAAAAGTGTTTGTGTTCTTTGATTTCAATTCCAATACGTTTTTGATCAATAAGCTCTCAATAAGCTCATTTGAGCTTATTGCTTTTAATAAGCTCAACTCTAGTCCAATTCTATTGTTTAAGCTTTCATTTAAATAGTTTAATTCATTTACAACTTAAAATGATAACTTGAATTCATAAGTCTCAAGTTGGAGGTTCACAAGGAGAAATAAGCTCATTCTAGCTTATTGAGCTTTTTGCTCTGGTTTAGAGACTTTGGAAGTCACTTAGGATAAAAATTTGAGCCACTCACTCTACTAGAGTGGCTCTTGTGCTGAGACTACAAAATAAAGGTTTCATCATTTTCATTTCATTACAGCTTAATTTCAGTATATCAATTGCTTATTAGCTTTTCATGTGAGTTCATAAATGATTGCATAAACTTGATTAGTGTTTTTCTCATTCTGATTTGAGTTTTGATAGTTTGGTTATCAATATATCTTTCATCTTTAAAAATCTGTCATAAGCACTAGTAGGTTAAGCTTCATAGAGGAACTAGCTTATTTTCATAAATAAGCTAGGCTTCTTATAGCTCAATTAGCTCTATTAATCCATTTCAAATAAGAGTAGATAAAAAGTTCAGGTTTAATTAGCTTTTATATAGAATTGAAGTGCAAATTCTTTTTGACAGCTTACTTAAAGGAGTGTTTGGTAAAAGCTTATTTTAACTCTTAAAGTCAAAACAAACTTGTCATTTTCTTTACACAGCTAAGTATAGTCATTTTATAAGGTTTTACTTAGGTTTCCAGGTTTAGGTTGTTGAAATACCAAGTTTAGCATTTAAAATCTTCTTACCAGCACCAGGGCATTATTTCAGTCTTTAGAGTCTTAGAATTTTAGTATTTTTACAAGCAACTTAGAGTTTTAAGTAGATTTGTGTTCACTTAGTGAATTTAGTAAAGTAAGCTTTAAAAATCTTAGCCTACATTTCTGTACCTTGCACTTTGCATCAGCAAAGCCATTTGCATCAGCAAAGTCATAAGCACTTAGGGTTCAACATAGTTCTTTCCCAATTTTCACTTTTAAGTTTTTCATTTCCATTGAAAAATTAGGAATACTTTTACTTAGGTTGAGCATAGATAGCTAGAGTAGCTTATTCCTAAAGTTTCAGCATCTAAATTTCAGAATTAAGCTATTTAGCTTAAGTGAAAAAGCTCAAAAAACTGTTTCATTAAAACCTTGCATTTTTCAGCTTCATTATCTTTCTAAAATTGTTAAACATAGGTTATTATTAGTTTAGATTCCTTTAATACACATCTTAAGCTTCAATAAGCTTCTTTTAGTTTTAATTTTCATCAAGTATTAAGCTCTCAATAAGCCAAAATCCTAAAAAGTCCTAAAAAAGCTACTTTCTGTGACAGAAACTTATTGCTTATTTTTCAGCTTATTCTTTGGTCTAAAGTTCAAAGTGTCTTTATTAAAGTTGTAGGGAATAAGCTGGTTGTCAACTTTGTAGTTTTGAGTTTTGGCTGAAAATCATTTTTTAGATAAGCTAAATAAGCTGTAATCGTAGGGTCTATTTGGTACTTTTCTTAAACTACAAGGTTACCCGTTTTCTCTTTAGTGTAAAATTTTCAATATTCGCCCGCCTACCCTATACTTTCCTTATTTACCATTTCTACCCTGTTCTTCTTATTAAATAGATTAGTTTTAATATTTTAGAATTTAGTTTAAATAAAATTAGGGTTTAGTTTTAATTGGATAAATTAGGGTTCAATTGAGGTTTTAAAATTAGGGCTTTTTGTTCTATAATTTTTCTGCACTTAATTAGTTTATAAAAAGCATTTTTCTATATTTTTCTCATTAAAGTTGTATTTTTTAGAAATTAAAATAGAATTTAGGTAATTACTTTTTCTTAGATAAATCATAAAAAATAGAAAAATAGTTGAAAAATTAAAATTCTTTTTGCATTAATTTTCATTTTAAATCTAGTATTTTTGAAAAATAAAAGAAAAATTTTAGTGTTAATTTTTAGAAAAAGTTTATTTTTGATAAATCATTAAATCTTAGAAAAATCATAAAAAATTCAAAAATACATAAAAAATTCCAATTCTTTTTCCTAAAATTTTCATTTTCAATTTGTAATTTTTAGGTATTAAATTTGTTAAAAGTCGTGTTTTAGTTTTTAAATTTCAGTTTTAACTCGCGTTTAATACGTTTTGTGCATTTAATTTTCGTTCTAGTTAATTGTTTTTCAATTCTTGCTATTAAATTTGTAGTATAATCAACAATTCAAATATCCTTTACTATTCTAAGCTCGAATCCGAATCATTAATGTTGTGGGTAAACATTTACCCTTAGAGGTTTTACCCATGTTTGTATATTCATGGTTATTACGTGGGTATTTGCCGATTACCCCCAAATTTTTGTCTTTTACCCACAATTAAGTCTGTGATTAATCGACATAATTCTTGTAGTGATGCAAAGTACGAAGCATTGCTAGCGGGCCTGTGAATAGTAGAAGAAATGGTAATTAAAGACCTAGCTATCTTCATAGACTCCCAGCTAGTGGCCAACCAAGTAAAGGGTCTCTTCAAAGCCACACAGCCCGTAATAAGGCAATACTTAGAAAAGACAAAGGAAGTCTTGAAAAGCTTCGATACCTATTCAATGGAGCACATTCGTAGGAATCAGAACAAGAAGGCCGGCGCACTAAGCAAGTTGGCCTCCATGACTTTCGAACATCTAACCAAAGAGGTATTGGTAAAAGTCTTGGCAAACAGATCGATAAACAGCAAGGAGGTGTCAAAAATCACAGCTGAGATAAAGGAAAATTGGATGACCCCCATCTACGAATATTTGTTAAGTGGCTTACTACCGGAGGATCCAAAGGAGGCCAGAAAATTACAGACCAGGGCTCCTCAATATAGGCTGATCAAAGAAAACTTATACAAAAACTCTTTCCTAACACCATGTCTTCGTTGCATAGGCCTTTCGCAGGCTAAAAATATCATACAAGACATACATAACGGCTCTTGCGAATTTAACGCGAAACATCGGTCCATGGTTGTCAGGGTTACGAAGCAAGGTTATTATTAGCCATCAATGTATAAGGATGCATCAGGGACAACTCAGGACTGTATACGATGCCAAACGTACTCTATACCAGCAAGGATGCCGAACAATGATGTAACAGCAGTCAATAATACTTGAT
Organism: Tanacetum coccineum; assembly: GCA_026074375.1. Taxonomy (NCBI): domain Eukaryota; kingdom Viridiplantae; phylum Streptophyta; class Magnoliopsida; order Asterales; family Asteraceae; genus Tanacetum; species Tanacetum coccineum. Next base: position 56,903 of record BQNB010013751.1, read on the forward strand.
CATTTAGTTACTGGGAGATCAACCTTTGCCAACAGCTCTGGGAAACTTAAAGTTCTTGGCTATAGCCGTCGAGCATTTCACCAAGTGGGTAGAGGCAAAACCTCTAACTACATCAAATAGAAGACATGCAGAGAAGTTCATATGAGAGCATGTGATATGCAGATTCGGAGTACCCTAGACGATCACTTTGAAGGGCGAAATTCAGTTTACAAAAGGATTTTTCGCAGACTTCTGTAAAAGATTAAAGATACACCAATCTTTTTCCCAAATAACAGAGCATGTGGAAATTATGAACTACATCGAAAAGCAACTAGTTCGAAGCCAACAGGGATGGGTGGACGATCCACCTCGAATCCTGTGGGTACATAGGACCCTGCCAAGGAACAACTAGAAAGAGACTCCGTTTACCCTAACTTATGGGTCAGAGGCGATAATCCCAAAGGTTACGAACCTCACCTCCGAGAAAGAAGAATCCCTAACACAGGAAAGGGCTGAAAAAAGGAGGAATGAAGAAAAAGAGGTAGCCCTAATCGAAGAGGCCTACCATCAAAACAAGCTTCAGAGGTATCACGACACAAGAAATGGGCGTTCCACATTTAGCCTAGGAGATATTGTCCTGTTGTCAAGCCACAATGAAGACAAACAAAATAAAGGACCTTACATCATAAGTGGAGCATACGAAGGAGGACTTTACAAGATAACAGGCGCCTTCGATTATTCGCTAATCCATACAGTGAAGGGTCCAAGCCTCCGTAAGTTTTACACGTAAAACTTACCATTTATTGTTTTTAAGTCATTGTTTAGACTACCTTTTGCTAAAGGAATATTTTCTAAGTGTAGCAAACTAGGTGATCAGGTCTAAAGTGATGTAAATCTTTCTACACGACTAATGAAAGTAAGAAATTCCATTCAAATCTCTTATGTCGTTATTTACAACAAAGATTTGAGCCACCAAGTACTTAAAAGTTTCAACGTTCAAAAGAATTTCGTAGGGCCACACATGAGCCTTATTTTTATTACTTAGCATCCATTAAATTCACGTTAACTTCCCAAAGCAAAGGTCTTCGTTCGAAACCTTTTGGGTTAAAACAGAGCGGGTCGCAACCCTTTATTACAAGCGAAGGACTGCTTGAAAACCTTGGTGTGCAATTTTCAAATTCAATAATGCCACACCTGAGCCTTAGTTTGCGAAAACATAAAGTGAAACAACTATTCACACATTAGTTAACAATGCATAAGGGGTTAGACCATGGTCCCCCATAATCTTCCCCATATATAATATAAAAGGGGCCAAAGATAAAAAAATGACACAAAAAACATTAGCTAGTAATACCAAAAACTGAGGGGGCTACAATCCCCATATCATTCAAACCACACGAAGGGGGGAAATATCCATAATCAGTCACAAGGATTGAGCAAATTGTTCAAGATGACCAACACAAATCGTCACAACAGAAAGATAAATTGTTTAAAGGCTGAAGCCTGAGAAGCATAAAGACAAATTGTTTAAAAGGGTACATGTTGCCCTTGGAACTGAATTACCACCAACACGATGATCTTTAAATAGCTGATGGAGGATACATAGGCTTCGGTGTAGCAGAAGATGGAGTGGCCTTCTGAGACGAAGCTGACGGAGCAAGAGCATGGGTCTTTGTCGGAGTTGGATTGCGGATAGACTTCTGCTTCTTGGAAAGCAAGATTTCAACTGATGCAAAATGGTCTTCTTTGACTTCTGATAAGAATGGGAATATAGCATTAGCAAGGTCATTTCCAGCCTTTGTATACTCTTTCTTGTATGAGGGCCTATAACCTTTTACATTCGCCAGATCGAAGGGTTCTTTCATGTTCGCAACCTCCTCGAAGGCAACACATCTCCCGTAGAAGATAACGGAGGACACGAGCTTTCCAACAAGCATAGCCATCTTATCGCTATGCACCAACTCCATGGCAACGTAAGCCACCACCTTTGAAACCACCTCCACTCTCTTACATTTGACAACTTTAATTTCTCGGCGGAACGTGGCCTCAACAACCTCTGACTTGCCCTTCTCTACCTCTAAGGCAACAACCTTCAACTCCAGAGTCACAAGGTTCTCCTAATAGCCAGCCCATTTTTAGCTCTCCAGCAACATCCTATCCATGCTAGCTTTGTGCTCCTTAACCTCATCCGATAAAGACTTGATCTTTTGACGAAGAACATTAACGGCAGGATTATTATCGAAATCCGCCATTGTAGCCTCACACTTAGCCTTCAACCCTTTACATTCCTTGTCCATGGTTGTCTCCCTTTCCTTCAGCACCTCACACTCTCCTTTCATCTGCTCCATAACTTTAACCAGCTCACGAGCTCTTCGGTTCAAAACATTATCGACCATCGCTTGCCTGACATAACAACGATCATAGAGATCGAGTAGTTTAACATCCAGATGATTATCAAGATGACCCCTCCAGGCCGGAGGGGTGACATTCAAGATCATGAGATGGCAATCGATGACAGTTTGTAGATCGAAAGCATCAAGAAGGCATGCGAATATACGAAAGTTATAAGAGGAAGATAACGAAAGAGGTACGAGCACAAGACTTGGAGATAGTGGTTACCTTCTTCATTATCAGAGATGGTAAGAAACGGGGAGGACTCTACTTTAGCAGGAGAGGATTTCTAGCGAGTGGATCTTGAGGAGGAACCAGCGTGGACTAGCTTACGTTTCACAGGTGGCTTCGTGGAACCCTTCGTCATACACTTTCTATCCTTCATTCTCCTTTTAACGCTACCAATTCCAATTGCAAGCATCTCTTCACGGGCCGGGGAGCCCTCAGAATTAACATTGTTCTCAACCAATTGATCCAGGTTTGCACTATCTAAAATCTTAGCCTCCAAGAAAGGAGGTTCGTTGTTGATCAAAGCAGAGGGAGAACGAGCACCGAAGCCAGGAGATGGCTCACGAGGAAGGAATGACATTTCTTCATCATTTTTGGCAAACATAAAGTCCCCGAAGGCCATTTTTGTAAACGAAGAGAATGAATCACTTATCAACAACAAAGAAGTAATATATCAAATTATCAGAATAGTAAATACCCTTTCCACTAACATAAATCGCAGGCCGCTGTTGACCATGGCCCAAGACGGTTTAAGGCTAGCAAGGAAGAGGATAGGATCCGAGAAGGTTCAAACATTGACAGGATACCTACCAAGACACCGATACAAAGGATTTTCATGGATTGAAGGAGGGGTTTTGTCCTTAAAGGATCTCTTATCCCACCTGTTGTCCTTTGAAAGAAGCTCCAGACATTCACTAGGAACAATCGTATCTTGCACATAGAAAAATCAACTTTTATAGTCTTCGATTCGAGTTATGACTTTGGGTAAGACATTGTGGATATCTTTCTCTGGCCCTTGGCGAAAGTAAGCCATTGAACACCATGATATAGATTAAAGAAACCCCTAAACAACTCTACCGTAGGCTCACCACCATATGCCTTGCACATGATGGCAAAAGTGGTAAGTTTGGCACAACCAAAAGGATTAAGCATAGACACATGGACACGAAGATACTCCAAGACATCACAAAAGAATTTTAGAAGCAGAAGCTTGAGGTTTACGAGAGAAAAAGAATGAGTGTATAAACCAACAAATCCATCTGGAGCATCATAGATGGTTTGGTTACTCTTGCAGAGCTTGACTTTGTATTAAGAAGGAATACCATAGTCAGAATGGAACTTTGAGAGCTCACTTTTTGTAAGAGTACACGTCTGTGTATGAAGAATAATTTTGGCACTCATATTCGAAAAGAGAAGTGCGAGAATCTTACCTTCTTGGATGATCAAATAATGCAGAGAATAGGTAGAAGGACGCCGAGAATGGTAAAAGAAGCCAGGACTTTTTAATCTGGGTTTTTTAGGAAGTGATTTTCGTTTGTGGTCATACACATGTAAGGGTAAAAAAACCCTTATCTGGATTTCAAATGGGAGTGTAAATTGGCTGATGGGACAATCACACTAACCAAGGATGACTCTTGGTTGATCTACATTTAAACCGCAACTAACCCCCTATCAAGTAGGATTAGCAGTAAATGCGTACAACACACGTATATATCAGACTTCGATCGTAAGGCTTCAATAATGTTTTAATTTTGAGTCGAAAGCAATGCATCCATAGATGTATACATCACATTCGACTGAGGTGGATTGATGACGTACCCTCTGATTCAGCTCAAAGGCCTCCCCTCCGAGCTTGAAAGGGATATACTCCCAATAACACCTAGAAAACTTCAAATAGTTTCTAGTGACATAAAATCATCTTTGTGATTGTTACCAGTATGATAATTTGTCACTCGAAGGCCAACACCCCTCGTGGTGTACCTTTCGATGAAACTCAGGCAGAGGTAACATCTGACTATGTCAAAACCCACATTCTCCCCTCTACCCAAGATTTCTCGCCAAGGTAGACATCGTGGTACACTAAACCCTGGAATCCACTTTAAATGGTGGGATACCCCCACGATCACCGGCTTATGTGCAAAGTCTTGCCTACTCCTATTTTCATCACTTATAAATAGAGTGGCATGTCTTTCAGGTTTGATTACGCTTTTTACACCTACTTGATACTTTACACATACTTATTATCATCCAAAGCACATACTTACTCTTAAGCCGGAGGTGATTCGCAGGGTCACACCCTTGCGCTTCACTTAACGCAGTGTTTGCATTTGTTTTGTCACAGGTTATCTATGGCTTGGCAGTTCAACCATCACCCTCAAATTCTTCGATCACCATCGAAGCCTGGTCGTGCCTAATATTGCACAATCAACACCTATATGTAGAAAGACGAACTACAATCCAAGTTTAAAGTCTTGAAACCTTTAGCAAAATATCCATCGCTCGCTGTGTAGTTCCTCTGACTGTTTGCTTTGGGTCTTTCCACTGCACCTGCTAATACGTCTATAGTTTCATGACAATGGTATCCGTAGATCGGTCGTCCCTATTAAGTAAAATATTTTTATCAAAATCTCGTACTTTATAGGAACAACCGATCTCACGGGAACCGTGGTTAGGAAATTAGAGGAGGAACATCAAACGATGATTTGGCTCATATTAAAGCTTGAGGTTCTGAAAAAGTGGAAGACCACCATGGTTGCATACCTAGTAGGTTGCCTAGCCAAGTTACAGACCTTCACGACTTCAGTCGATATTGCTCATATTCTTCATAACCATTTATAGTCAATAAAAGGTCTCGTCAGTTTGCGCCTTTTCAGTTTCAGTTCCACAAAAGACCCTAATCAGTAATAGAATCGGCATTTACAAAGAAAGATGGGAAACCGAAGAGATTGCTGTGAAAAATTATCTGCACCAAATTACTTGTCATGCCATTCTCTTTAATTCCACATCCTTCTTTGGTAGAACGCAATCTACCAATGATCGGTGTCTTTTGTGGGACTAAATGTGATAAAACATATAATACATTCTCATTACTTTCATATAGCTAGACGCAAAATCATCCGGGTTACGTCCTTCAGTAGAAAAACTCATAACAAAAATATGTAGGTTATACTCATGTTATTAGTGGACCGTGTATATGTGTTGATAACACACATATCTTTGTTATGAGCTCTTGTACCTCAGGACAGAAACCGACTATTTGTAGTATTAGTTAAACGAACACAGCGAGAAGATATTTTCTTTCAAATACATATAAGGCTCAGATTTTCAAATCTAACATACGCCATTAAATACCTGCCATGGATGCAATTCTAATTAAAGTCATATTGCCTTGCCAAGACACCAATATTAGTATAAGCAGATTTTGTGAACGGCGTATTCAAGTGAGCACAACTATCATCATTGCCTTAGTTTTTATAGTGTAAAAAAGACAAGAAAATCTCAATGCATGCAAGGAGATTGGCCACGACTAAGTTTAGCTAAAGGTTTATACCTAAGTCTTTCCGTGACCATACCTCTCTTTGCAAACATCATACAAACCTCTTATTGCCATAGGTCTCGAAGGATTGTTTGAGTCAGATTAGAGCTTTAGATTAAGAAAAAGTGGAAGTTCGCCATGGCTACATACGTAATAAGTTGTCTTACCAAATTACAGACTTTCGCAACTTCAGCCAAATTTGCTCGTATTCATCATAACCTCTTTTAGTCAACACGTCCATTGTTCATAATCAAAGGCACAAATATTACGCATTTATTTAAGGAATCAATAACAGCTGATGATCCACTAAGGTTTTGTCACTATCACGTGTGCCGGGTTATCAGTCAGCTTTTCTACTTACGAGGCGAGTGTGATAGTGCCATAAAACCCCCTATCACAATTTTGACATCTCTACAAACATTTTTTCTCACCTGTTACATTTGCTTCACTACTTAATATTTAATCACGTATCAAATTTTAAGTGTTCAAACACATTAGGGATACAACTGATAGGTGGCAAATCATAACAAATGTCATAACTTGGGCTATTTGGACCTTTTTTTTTAACATAATGGGCTGAATGGGTATTGTCTTTTATTCTAATTGGGCTATTTGGGCAACAATTTTTTTTGGATTCAATAAGTGGGTATTATGGGCATAGATGAAAAATATTGATGAGTATTTTTTGCCCGCTGGTTACACTTGGGTCTAATTAGGTCTCCCTTAATATTATAGATGGGACTTTTTGGTTGTCATCCGTTTTTGTTACGTTTATTATGTGCTCCTGTACATATTATTATACGTTTTCGTCCGTTTACTTACGTTTTCTTCTGTTTTAGTACGTTTTCTTATTGTTTTTATGTTTTTGTACGTTTTCATACGATTTCAATCGTTTTCTTACGTTTTCGTCAGTCTTTTACATCTTCGTCCGTTTTTTTGCCGTTTTCGTACTTTTTCATACGTTTTCGTCTGTTCTTTACGTTTTCGCTTGTTTTCTAATGTTTTTGTCTGTTTTCTTGCGTTTTTTACGTTTTCGAACGTTTTTTACATTTACTTACGTTTTTGTTTTATTTCTTATGTTTTTACGTTTTCGTTCTTTTTTTACGTTTTCTTACGTTATCGTCCGTTTTCATACGTTTTCTTTCGTTTTCGTACGTTTTGTATGTTTTCGTGCGTTTTGTTACATTTTCGTTCGTTCTCTTACACTTTCGTTCGTTTACGTCCGTTTTCTTACGTTTTCGTACGTTTCCATACATTTTATTTACGTTTTCGCACGTTTACGTCTGTTTTCGGCCGTTTTACGTTTTCGTACGTTTTCATCCGTTTTCTTACCTTTTCGTCAGTTTTTGTATGTTTATGTACTTTTAATCTGTTTTTGTATGTTTTCAATGTTTAGTTATTTCGGTAATTAAATGTTTAAATTTATTTGTTTATTTCTATATATTCGTCTTTAAAGTATGTTTCCCGTTATGTACTTATTTAATCAATATGTTTAAATATGAAAATGTACAAAACGTGAAAAAGTGTAGAAAACATTCTAACACGTTCGAAAACATAGAAAAACGAGCGAAAATGAGCAAATACGTAAAAAACGTGCGACAACGAGCAAAAACGTAGAAATACGTGCGAAACGTAAAAAAACGTGCGAAAACGTAGAAAAATGTGCGAAAACATAGAGAAACGAAAACGTAGAAAAACGTCCGAAAACTAGCAAAAACGTAGAAAAACGTCCGAAACGAGCAAAAACGTAGAAAAACGTGAGAAAACGTGCGAAAACGAGCGAAAACGCAAAAAACTTAAAAACGTGCTAAACGCACAAAAACGTAGAAAAACGTGCGAAACGAGCGAAAACGTAGAAAAACGTGCGAAAACATAGAAAAACATGTGAAACAAGCAAAAACGACCGGAAACATAGAAAAACGTGCGTAACAAGCGAAAACGTAGGAAAATGTAGAAAACGTGCGAAAACGCAGAAAAACGTGCGAAATGTACAAAAGCTGATAAAAACATATTAAACTATAAACCAAAAATTTGGACCATTTGCCCGTTTGACCCGAAACCAGTTGAACCCATGTCCATTTGGTCCGTGCCTGTTTGGTCTGTAATTTAAAAACCACCCGTTTGGCCCGTGCCGATTTGACCCATGCCCGTTTGGCCAGTTACCCATACCCGCCCAACCCGTCCATTTTGCCACCTCTAGATACAACATATACGCACCAAACACGACTTACGATAGGAGTGATGCAACACACACGCACCAAACAAATTTCACAGACCAAAAACATACACCCCTTACCTTTTTTCTCTCTCTAAAAGTGGTTGGTTTCTCGACCCAAAACAACTTTAACTCCAATCTAAATTTCATTACTGTTAACTGATCATTTTAACACGGAGTTGGTCATTAGAAACATACAGTTCATCGGCGCAAAGCAAACATGAAAAACGTAGTAATATGCACCTAGGGGGGGTATCACAAAGAGGCATGAGTAGTATAAGTAATAGTAATATGCCAAACAAAAACAATCCAGATAACATTGTATACAAAAGCCTCGACAATTAGAACAAAAGAACAATAAGAAAACAACCAACGCATTCTTAAACCACATACAATAATGCCATAAAACTTTTGGACACATACAAATAAAATTTCCATAAACTACAACCCACATCCTATACCCGAAACCTTATGAGCACACGATGATAAGGGATAAACGTCATGCTAAATACTCTAGGCAATTATTTGAGAACTAAGAAAATAACGTGAATCCTTATTTTTTAAAAATCTTGAATAACTACTTAGAGTATTCTATAAAGAATAAGGAAAGCAGAAAGCTGTAAAAGAATAATGTTAATACAAATAATATCTAACAATGGGAGATACAACAAATATGTTGATAACAAAATCAGTCAATGTAGATCATTCAATAGAACAACCAATAAAAAAATGTAGGAGTACATATACGTAACATGGGTAGCAGATAATTACGGCGGTAACGTACGTATTTTTGTTATTAGTTCTTTTATTGAAAGATGTAAGCCAACTAATTATTCTGTTAGCTAATCTAATGCATCGAGGAATTTTTTTTCACATACAATACCCATAAAATAACGATATCACTATTTTTCCCACCCTTTAAAACATCGATCAAGACAAAAAAAACATTCATCCGTCATGGCTGCCAATCTCACAGCTGCCCCGCCAAGATACAAATGAATAAATTTTCTCTAAATCAACACATCTATTTTGAACCATTGCAAGCCCTGTTTTCCAAAGACACCACATAAACACCACATATTGAGACACACAACCCACTGGAACGGAACCTTAAGTTCAGTGTATGAGGCCCAAAATAAAGCATAGGAATCGAAAAAAAAGTGAACATCCGTAATGGCTGCAAATGTAACAATTTACTTAGCCAAGAGTAAAGAACTTATACAAAATATTCGGGAGAATTATGATTTAATTAGCCTTTTTAAAAATCTTCAAATATTATACCAATATTCACGTGTTCTTATAGGTACATTATATAAATATGTATAATATAAACATATATGTTTTTTTGGAAAGCTCAAAAAACTCGAGCCTCTATGGCCTTAAATTAAAAGCCTAAGGAGCGAGGATAGTCCAATTTCATTTGGTTTTTCGCACGTTCGGAATAATGACCCAGAGGTGTGATCGAAGCATGAGCAGGGGTAACACACACAATTGATTATGGAGTGGTTTTTTGTCTAAATCTCAAGAAGGAGAATAGAAAGTTGTAGCCATAGTTTACCGGGCCATTAAGAGAAATGACCTTATATTTATAGAGATGCATTTATGGTTTCGTGCAACTTGTGAATGCGATCTAAGGGATGAGGATGTCCACACGGGTGGACATCCAAGGAGGAAACAAAACAGAACACTTGGCGTGTTTAATCATTGGCTCTCGTCATGTACATAAACTGCTAAATGAACATTTACATGTGCTCACTTTCTGTTGTTTCAGCACTACCTCATAGTCGAATGAGGTAAGTGAACACGTTGACTGTTGTGATGGCCACTTTGGACAAGATCCCAGCCTTGCCATTTCTTATGTGGTTTGTCTTTGCGGATGCTTGGCCTGGGAAAGTTTGCTTCATAGAACAGTACGGGCCCACTAGCCTCTTTGGGATTGTCTTAAGGCCTATTACGAGTGCATGATATTTTAGCCAGTTGAGCTAAACATCCCAGTACGCTATTAGTGGTTTGGATAATTACTCGGACAAAATGGTTTCTCCTCTTACACTTTTTGTGGCCTTGAGGGGCCAATCTTGGGCACTACAAGACCACATCTTACGTGACAGTGTTATATGGTGTATGCATGACGATTATGTATATGTTATGGCTTGTCTTCGTGATAACATTCCACGCTTTGATTTTAGCGATGTCACTAATAAGGACAATGCTCCCTCTAAAGCCCTATGCACTAGCGAGTGCCCTTTTTAGTAAAACTATCAAGGAATATGAATTTTTTTTCTGATTCGACATGATTGTGAGACATAGAAAAGCATTTTTTTGAGTTGTCTATGAGCAACCACATCTTAGGATTTTTCTACTAGCTATTCCACACATACGGTCTAAGTTTACATATGTCACTGTGGAATATTCGAGATATCATCGACTATTGTCTCGTGATTCCATTATCTCCGGTTACTATTACACAACAAGACTCAAGACAAACGAGCATTAAAGTTCAAAGATCAAGGTCACAAGAGAGATCTTAATGATCATCCTTTAGGGGGTTTGTTACGAATAGAAAATTGATGATCATTTAGTGCGATCAAAAAGAGATCTCAATGATCGTCCCTTGGGGGAAGATTGTTAGAAATGATAAAAGTGATGATCTTATTGAGATAAAAGTCTTGTAATAAATAAAGAAATAATATTGTGTAATAGGTTAGGTGATAGGCTCATGACTTAAATAAAGTCATGAGACCCGACAAATAGTTAAAAGCTAAGAGACAAGAGCTCATTGCTCTTCCTTGTAATTAGATATAAATAGGTTCATAAGTCTTATGAAAGGACTTGAATTCAGGATCAATAAGCAATAGAGTGTGTGTTTAGGTATTTTATGTATGTTTATTCTAAAGAGAGAAAGATAGAAAGTAGAGAGAGAAAGAGGGAGAAGGAGGATTAGAGAAAATGATTAGAATGAGATTAGAAGATACCCCCACTAATGAGGTGGTGATGGGGTATTTATACCTAATTACAAGGAAGAGCAAGGAGCTCTTGTCTCTTAGCTTTTAGCTATTTGTCGGGTCTTGTGACTTTATTTAAGTCACGAGCCTATCACCTAACCTATTACACAATATTATTTCTTTATTTATTACAAGACTTTTATCTCAATAAGATCGTCACTTTTATCATTCCTAACAATCTTCCCCCAAGGGACGATCATTGAGATCTCTCTTTGATCGCACTAAATGATCATCATTTTCCTATTCGTAGCAATCTCCCCCTAAAGGATGATCATTGAGATCTCTCTTGTGACCTTGATCTTTGAACTTTAATGCTCGTTTGTCTTGAGTCTTGTTGTGTAATAGTGGTCTTGTTCCAATCATGCTCTAGAGATCTTGATCATGATCTTTCCATTTTCCTTTTTTACTTTACCTTTGAGATCTTTTTATATCATCATTCTTTACCCTGAATCCATCTTGATTTGTCTTTTAAAGCTTTTGACCAACATACTCATAGTTTCTTGACAGCTTGTAATCTTCCTCATGTAGAACTTTAATCTTGATCAACAACTTGATGATTTGAGGAAGTTTATTGATTTATCAGAGTTGCAGAAGTGTATCTTCGAACTTTGAGTATGAGATATGAAGGAATGAATATGACGGTGTTCTTGCTTCAGAAAGGTAGAGATGTTGATGTTCTCCCCCCCCCCCCCCCCAATTACTTACCCCCAAATAAATAACCATTCGTATGCACATATTTCACACAAATAACTCATATGCGCATACTTCACACAAATAACTCATTGAAGAAAGAAACTATATCCTCCAAGTCAATTAAATCCCAGATGATGTATACACCAAAGTCAATTAAGTCCTGGATGTACACATTTCATCCCCTCAGTTGTTGCACTATGTTGTATACACCAAAGTCAATTAAGTCCCGGACGTACACATTTTTCCCCCTAATTGTTGCGCTCTATCAAAATATTCAGCTAGAACACTTCTCTTCCCCTGATTATATTTGATGACCATCAAACATAATCATAATCTTGTTACGCCTGAATATTCAAAAGTGAAGTCGTGTGTGAAGTGCGGTCTAAGCATGAGAGTCAACTACTAACTTTAATTCCAACAATCTCCCCTTATCAATATTGTGACATCATAAGTAACCTTGGTAATCCAACACTTCACTTGAATGAATCAAGGAAATGTTGTTTGTGTTTTTTAAAAACAAATTCCAAAAAAACACGATAACTACTAGATCACTTAGATTGCTAGTTAACACTAATTGAATCATTAAACAATAATTTTTAAATTAGTGACCTACTTTCAGCGTTGGCTTGATGTTAGCACTGGTAGGATTTCCATTCAATCATTGTGAAATACTTAATTTAAGTATCACTCTTGAATGTTTCGGCAATGTCACTAAGACATGCACTGTCATATAGACATATAAGCGACTCTTGTACTTTTTGTATCTTTGATGTTTAATACAAATGTACTTTTGTGTCCTATGTTAGATTTACTATTTGATCTCATTTGGCTCTAGACTCAATAAGTGCGTTTTGGTTTTTGTGATCGGAGACTGGAGCAGACTGCCACCTTTTTAATATCAACAATCTCGGAGTGAGATATTAATAGATTATGCATTTAATCTTCGTGACAATGAAACAGTAATTCTTTTATGAGAATCTTGAGTGGCTAGGAAGGGTTGTGCATCGCATCACTAGGTCCATGACGTCTTTCTTCAATACCAAATATCATCTTTGTGATATTCGATAGATTATGTATTGACCCAGTTTCTGCCTAATGTATGTGGAGGGCTTCTTTCTTTTCACCCTTTACACATCATTTCTTTTTCATTCTTCAACCCCTTCAATGTCCACCAAGATGTCATTACTATCATCATGTTGTGATTGTTCCGATGATAGCTCATGCCTTAGTTGACATTATTCTCATTTACATTCAACTCCATCATTCCTAAGGACTTATATTCTATCTATGGAATGTTCCTGGGTAGATCCCTCTGATTCTGGTCGGATCATGGGATAATACCTAACCTTACCACCTAATTTCTTCTTTGATCATCGTGAGGTAGTTGGTTAATGGGTATTTAAGATCGAAACTATACAACCATTTGAAAATCAATCAAAGTGTTTGATATAAATCAAAACATTTAACACTTTAAAAGTTTCATTTTTTAGAAATACTCCCCCTACACATGTGCATTGATATTCAAAATTCTTTTGCACAAGGAGGAAAGAGTTGATTGCACATTGAGTCTTTTAGATCACTTTGTTATTCCACACACTTAAGCATTTATCTTTCTTGATCACATTTTAATCCAATTTTCTCCCCCTCAAAAATAGCATACCATAAGATATTTTTGATATCAATGGATTAAAATAGCTATATGAGATTTTGAAAACACATGGGAGAAAACAGATATAGCATGATTATGATTTGGAACCTTTCTGAATGTTCTAAACAAATTTGAAAACCTAGTTGCGTCAAAGTATGTCGATATCAAAAACGTATGGTCAGTAGATTGCTCACTCCTCATCCTGTTAATTTCAGGAAACGGTCGTAACCGGACACAATCTTCACCATTTGCACGCTTATCAATATAAACACACTTGACAACAACTACTTTTAAATCGATTATCATTCATTTGTTCAAAACATTTTCCTTTATACTCCCCCTAAAAAATAGATATAAATCAAATGATTGAATGAGAAATGGAGTGTTGAACACACAATTTGAAAGATTTTGAAAAATCTTTTTGAATAACTTTTGAAAATTTATGTTCAAACTTTTGTATGCCATTTTACTTGAGCTCAAGATTCGGAATATCTTAAATGAAATAGCTCAAGTCCGAGAAGTTGTAAGTTTCTCGTTGTGAGGATAAATGTACAAACATGTACACTTTCCTTTATTTGATGAACGAGTCCCGAGCACATTTTTTGAAAAGATGTTGATAAAAAATTGCTCGGGACAAAGAAGATTTCTCTTCTTTTAAAGATAAAGTGCATTGAAGCGTACACTTTTCTTTTATTTGAAAACCAGGTTGTTATCTGAAATTTAATAACAAGCCATTTTGATGAGCAAACTTTTGAAAGATTTTGAAAATATTTTTGAAAAGTTGAATAAATTTTGCTCAAAACAAGAAGATTTCTCTTCTTTTAAAGGTAAAGCTCACTGAAGCGTACACTTTCCTTTTATTTGAAGACCGGGTTGTAATATGTCATTTGATTACAAACCATCGACATCGAATTTAGACAACAACCTTTGGAACCTATTTAAGCACGGTGCTAACAGGTCTGTCAAAGTTTGAAAACCATTTCAAAGTTGTGTCAATTCGATGTAAAGACGTTGAGTTCCAATGAGGGCTTGAAACCGGTGGTTCATTTGAAAACAACTCTCGTGGAATCAACGGAGATTTAAAATTCCTTTTTATTTTCCATTGATTTTTGAAACTCGGTGTTTCATGTGGAGTTTTAAATTTTGTTGACGAAGAAGATTTCCATTTGTTATTGTCATTTGATGAAACATTCCAAAAATTTGTTTTTGCTTCGTTTGAAATCTTTCTTTCATGTTGATGGTCGAAGCAAAGTCATTCTTGTTTTGCATTGAAAGCATTTCTGATTTGGAATATTTGAAAGATTTCGAATGACTTTGCTTTGGTCTCCACACTTGTTTTACCGGTGTAAAACGAGAGTGTGGAGTTACAAAAACTTGATTCTTTCCTTTTAAAGTACTTGTCTTAAAACTCTTTTGAGAAGTAGATGCTTCAAAAGTTTGAGATTCCTTAATTGGCCTCCACACTTGTTTTACCGGTGTAAAACAAGAGTGTGATGTTTCAAAAGATTGATTCTTTGCATTTGAAGCTCTTGTCTTAAAACCCTTTTGAGGAAAAAATGTTTCAAAACTTTGAGATTTCTTAGAAAACTTCCTATCTTTTTGTAAAGAATAGGTTGTAAACTGAGAAACCCTTCTTAAAAATGGTTTTGAGGATTCACCCGTGTGAACCTTTTCCGAAACACTTTCTTTAGGTTTTGAAGATTTTGAAACATTGATGTTCCATTTTTTCCGATTAAGAGAATCAAACTTCATTTTTAAAGCATTATACGAAGTTTTCAACTCATGATATTCTTTTTGACAAGAATGAATATCTTGTGATACCAATTTTGATTCCAAAGATGCAATTTTTTCCAAAAACTGATCTTTTTCATTGTTAAGTAACAGTGGTTTTCCAGAAGTGAAGATTACAAACTTTTGTTTCCACACGCTTCCCTTTCAGATTTTCAAGTTGAGACCTTAAATGATTAATTTCTTTCAAAAATCGATCTTTTCGGCTTTAGAATCATCAACCTTACGAGCCAATTTTCGTTCAAGAACAACTTTCATTTTTTCAAGTTTTTCAAAATACGCCTCAAATTTGGCTGTTCTGTTTGACAATTCAAGATTGACATCATCAAAATCTTTTGACTTTTGAGCAATGATTTTTTCGAGATGAATAACCTTTGATTCAAAATCACAATTTTCATTATCAAAAGCATTCAATTTTCCCAATGTTGCCCTTTTTTCTTCATCAGCGAAAACATTCTCAAGATTATCGATTTTTATCAACAAATCAGAATTTTCTTTTATTTGTTTTGCTAAAGACTTTTCCAGCTCATCAATCTTTATTTGAAAAACACTTGTTTCGTTTTCAAAAAGATTTTGTTTCTCCCCCGATTCCTTGTTAAGTTCAGAAATATCCAATTGCTTCTTTTTGAAAAATTCAATCTTTCCGAAAATGTTATTGAACTTAGTTTCAGCAAATTCAAACAATTGAGACTTCAGATTTTCTGCCTCGTTTTGTGTTACATTTGAAGTTTTTGTTTGAACCCGCGACTTTTTGATTGAATCAAACAAGCTTTGGTAAGTCAACTTCAAGTGTTCATTCTCCTTAATTAATGACGCCACTTGATATTCCAACTCAATGTTTTTAGTTTTAATTTCATCAAAATTGACCTTAACTTTGACTTCATCATAATGATTAGTCTCAACTCTTGACCTTTGAACCGAATCAAACAAAACTTTATAAGTCTGTTTTAAATGAGCATTCTCGATTTGTAATGATGTCATAAAATTCTCATTTTCTTTTTGCAATGTTTTCAAAGAATTATTTTCTCGAGACTTGCGGCTGACGCGGTAGAGCTCCTAGTCCAACAAGTTATGCATACTTTTGGTTTCCACCTCCTTTATGTAATTCAAAAAAATATAAATGTACATGTATGTCCACGTGACAATAAAAAACAGATGAATACAGATTTATAGGATTACTCTTAGAACATATAACATTGGCCTTTAGTTCATAGATTTATGTTTCTATAAATACTTTTCATGCTACCATTAAACGACGTGGATGAAGAAAGCACGGGTATACCAAAGGATGAACCATTGGTGTAGTAACCATCAAGAAACGATAGCCTTTGTCTAGGGGTGCTCAGTGATCGGGCCTTTGCCATGAACGATTCTGTCATGGCCATGTAAGATGGAAAAGCTGGTGAATTCGGTAATGAAGTGTTATCTGACCGATCAGGCGATAAGTGACAATGTCTTCTTGAAGTATGCAACACTCGTGGTACAGCAGATGGTGAATTGTGTTCTATTGTATGATGTTTTTTTATTTGGTATGACCTTATAGATGTTTCTTGATCAAACCGGTGATGGGTTCTTATGGTAGTCGAATCTTGTAGAACTTGTTCCTTTCGTACATTATGTTGCTTGTTGTTACAAATCTTAGAGACTTGAACCAATGTAGGAACACGTATTTGATGGACTTTAAGTTGATGTGTGTTCTTTAAGTTGTTCATGACATTTTGCCTCACGATTTGGCCTCGAATCACAGCTTGAAGCTTCACTACTCCCCTTAATCCAATCAATGCTTTCCATGCCTGTGTCAATCCCAGATAAATGGTCAAAAAACTAGTCATATATGTTTGACTTTTAAGGGGTCAAAGATAAAACTATACACATCAAAGTTGAGAGGGCATGTATTTAGCTTTTATGTATAATACTGATAAATTACTATCACTTCTGGTATTGAAATAACAAAAAATAAGTTATGCTCTAAAATGCTTCACCAAATCTATGTGAATTCAAAATTCTGTTCTTGTAGAGTTGACCAAACAAGTCAAAATGTGTCAATAAGCACTAGAGAAAGATATATTTACCAAATGTGCGCGATAAAAAGATTGAATTTTGACAGCTGCTGCAGTTCGTATTCTCATTCCCATGTCTTCAGACATTGCTACCAGCCTAGCAAGCTCAGCAGCTGCATTTGCAGCCGCTACAGCTGCCTCAGCTGCAGCAGTCATAGCAACGGCAAGCGCCATTGTGTGTTGCTTCTGGTCCTCCTCGCTGTCCTTAACTTTGACCTCAGGTGTTTCAAGTGCATGGTAATGGTGACTTAACTTTAGGATCCCGAAACACCATTTTCTCCTCTTTGTTCCCTGAAACCAATCCTCAAATGGCATAAACATTATGCTCTTTATATAACTATAACGCGTACAAGAAACTACGACGATACATAAACAAGACACAAAACTAACCTTCGCGTCTATAGATTCAGCCTTGCAAGCGAAAAATCTCTTTAAGAAACCAAACCAGCCTCTTTTCTTTCCCATCCAAACCGCAAAGTATTGTTTGATAAAACTGAAATAACTAATGCCTTTGTAACATACTTTGGGAACGTTTCATGATGGATATTGTTGCAACACAAAGGTACAACCTTTTAAATAAGCATAGTTACTACTAAATAAATAGTCAAACAGGTATCAAATTTTCAAATTTTATATACGCTTTGTGTCATTGTGTGACCACCACATTGATGTATTGTCATGTGCAATTTGAAATGTAATCAAGTGCCAACTTCTTGAAACATATAATACATGACCTTTTATGTAAAAAAAAAAATACAGGTATTTTTCTTTATTTCAAAACAAGAACATTTTAAGACAATTTAACTTGACATAAGTCCAAATACACATTTGTACATAGGTTAAACCGGAGGTTCTAACGAAAGCGACATAACGACTATCAACCAAGGGCTCAATCACTCGACGAGTAACCAAATAAAAAACAGATCGACTGGAGGGTCAATCCCGCTAAAATATGTTTGTTGAACCTTACATTGAATTCGCCGCAGTAGACAAATTTGTATGCACAGAGATTGAACCTTGTTATTTCATTTTAATCCGTGTCCCAAATGCGCATACCCAACAAGTGATGCTTCAGAGGGACGGAACTAGTGATGTCTACCGGTGTCACGGGATCCGATGAAATTTTACTTCGTAGTGTTAATACTCGTAAAAAAACTCAAGTTTTTTCTAATTGCACCCGGTTCAAAAGAATTTTTGTTCTAGCGCTTGCTAAAGTTATTCATTTTTTTTTTTTTTTGAACTGACATTCATTTTAATTGAAATCGTATCTCTTGTTAATTTTTTCCGTATACTACAGTTAGAAAATATCTTTTTTTCCTTTTTAAATGTAAATAGTTGTTCGTTTGATATATAATAAATATTTTGACGAAAAAAAAAACAAATAGTTGTTAACCAATTCATATATACACTCCATGATATAGCATCATGTCACACATTCTTTATCACAAATAATGGCCGCCCAAAAGAATTGTAAACTGCTTCAAAAGTATCCATGGACATTCTCTTTATCAAGTGATCGGTTGGCATGCTTTTTCATGAAAAATTAAAGATAAAACATTATTGTAATTCTATATTTTATTCTTTAAAAAACTTAAATGAAAGATATATTTATTTTTCATGCCTCTATGCTTTTTATAAAGAACAAGACATGGCGATCTGTGCTATCTATGTTGAGCTTTAAAACCGAAGTCGTACTGTGTTACTAATATTAACAGGGTTGTCTCGTGGTCTTCGATGACTCTAGGCAATAACAACTAAGATGTCTCATTACACTTGTAAACTAAAGATAAATTGCATATAAATTTGAATTATACGGCTCATATATATTACGTATTGATATGTAAAACTAACAAAATTGTAGTCCTTTTTAAGAGGAGGGCTTGTGCGACAACACCACTTGCACACTCCTTCGAGACCCCTGAGTATACTTGGCTACTTTCTGCGATAATAAACAATAAAGAAAATAAAAGGGTTTTGGGTGTATTGTATGGACGAATTGGGATTTTTTTAATGTTCAATTTGAACATAAGAGGTCATGTTAGTTTTGTTATGAAGAAAATTTTAATCTTTAATAAATTATAAAGGTGCGTTTGTTACCTGTCATTTACTTTGGAGTTTGGGCTTAAAAGTCAAAAATTTTGTTTGTTTGATATCCTGAAGTTAATATTCGAGACACAGGCCTAAATATCAAGCATTTTACAAAGCTGGTGGGGGTGCTCAGGTTTTGGTACTGTATGTGGGTCATATATATATATATATATATATATATATATATATACTAGTTGGTTACCCGCGCATAGCGGCGGCAATAAAAAATTTACTAAC